>JAESUZ010003344.1:4502500-4770918 GCA_017311185.1 Proteles cristata cristata
CCAATGCATTCAGTTGATCGGTGGCACAGTTATCCTCTCATACAAAGGCAAAAAACAATTAAATATAAATGATTATGATGTAAATCACCAAATTACTGAGCCATCTTCATAAACACTCATAGATGTTGTGACAATAAAAATTGAATAGTTGTATAATCAGTGGGGGAATGTCAGGATAATAGAAGTTGTAATAAGTCTTCTGGTATGTTTAGATTTCTATGTGCTGTGTTTTCATATTTACTCAATTTCAAGTACCTAATACTCTACTGGTTTAGTTTTTTAAAAAGATATATTTTCCCCTGGAATGTTAATTGTTGTTAACAACTTCAAGTAGCTATCAAAAATCATTCTCTTTTCTATTGCTTACCAACTAAGACAGAAAAGGATCACAGTGACAGATGTTTCCTATTCCAGTGAGGACCCTGCAAGAAATTTGAGTCTTAGTCCCATACTGATGGTTATTTATCCATTAACACTCTACTATAAGAGTATATTAATACTTTTGGTAATTTTAACTCAAACTTAAAAATTTGCTTTACTGAATATCACAGTTCAATTTACAAATTTAATTCCTTAGTTTCTCATAACGTAGTTTCAACATTATTTTTACTAATGTTGGTCCCTCACCTACCCACCTCCAGCTCACTCCTGTCTTTGTATTCACTTGAATATCATCTCAAAGAAGCCTTCCTTGTTGTCTCTATCAAAAAAATGTTCTCATTACTCTAAAGATATCTTGTTTTTTCTTATAGTAATTACTGCTGTGTGAAATTATAGTACATATATATATATATATATATATATATTTCCCTCCCTCCCTCTCAGACTCACCACCCCTCCCACTAAAATAAGAGTGTTCTGTGGGTATAACCTCTGTTTTGTTTATTACCCTACCCCCAATCACAAATGCTTAACAAAACTTCCACATAAGGAGTACTCAATAAATCTTTGTTAAATGGATGAGAAAGTGTAAAGAAATGGTTTAACTCTGAGCTTAGCTTTATAATAGTGCTTAAGTTAGAAAAAAGATTGTATGCTGTATGACTCTAATTTAGAATATGTTATGGTGAAGTGTGTGGAGAGGTGTGAGATGTAACCAATTCAATTTGCTTGAATTGCTGTGCTTACTAGTACAGAAATTTGACCTGATTATAGTCATTTAAAAATAGAGCCTAAATGGTCACTGCAGAGACTGTCTTACCTTCCTTTGTTTGACTTGGTTCAAAACCTTTAGACTTAGCAAAACAGCAACTGTTTTGAGCAATTGTTTGAGTAATCAATAGGAGAGCAGATATCCTGATCACAAAACTGATGGTTGTGAACTTTCTGAAGATAGAATCAGTAGTCAATGAATGTATAATTCACTGTGGTCAACACCCATAGAAAAATTTGTTCTTTCTTTCAACCCATGTAAGTGCCCCTTCTTTTTCCCCATAAAATACCCATGGTTTCACCCTACAAGCAAGACATTATTTGGGTCTCTGCCTGGATTTGTTCTTGGATTAAAATTCTTTGATTCCGGGGTGCCTGGGTGGCTTAGTCGGTTAAGCGTCCGACTTTCGCTTAGGTCATGATCTCGCCGTTCGTGGGTTCGACCCCCGCGTCGGGCTCTGTGCTGACTGCCAGCTCAGAACCTGGAGCCTGTTTCAGTCTGTGACTCCCTCTCTCTCTGACCCTCCCCTGCTCACGCTGTCTCTCTCTCTCTCCTAGAAATAAATAAAACATTAAAAAAATAAATAAATAAAATAAAATTCTTTGATTCCAAATAAACACTCCATTGTATCTCATCACAGTTCTTATTTTTCAGGTTGACACTTGTATAGAAGGAAATAACAGCACACAGTTGCATCTATTGTACTTAATTTGCTTGCATAACAGTTATAGATAAACAGATACACTAAATATAATTACTTATGCTTTTTCATAGTTCATATTTCAGTATACCAACACATTAGTGTGTTTTATTAACACTTACATAAACATTAACATCTTCTAAAGTCAGTGTTTTCAACAAGTTTTATACAGTAATTTATAAGGTAGATATAGTTAACAGCTAATAAATGTTCTGCTAATACATAAATTAAAAACATTAATTACAACTAACATACCAAACACATCAAATACTGATTGATTTTACTACCTGCTTAAATAAAGCCTGAGTAAGGATATTTGTTAAGAGCTTCCACTTTTTCATGGAACTAGTTCAGGTAGAAATGGATAGATTTTGTATACTAAAAAAGGCTGATGGACTATTAATTTATAAATATGTGTTAGGCAATATATTTCATCCTGGTGATTTTATGTTGAAAAGGAAAGGTCATTTCCTTATGTACCCAATAGCTTACCAGGGAAGGAAAGTCCCTGTACAAATAATTTCATGATGACTGATCATTTCTTATAAAAAGTATAAGGTAAAACTAAAATAAGATCACAACAAATCATTAATCTAAAGCCAGGAAGTACTCAAAAAATGATTACAAAGTAACTATTCAAAAGCAAGTATAGCTAGCATTCCAAGCAGAATGAAAGAGTAAACAGGTGAAGGGAAAATGTATAAAGTATATGAAGACTAAAAAGAAGTCCAATATGATTAGTGAATGAGGCTGAGTCTATCCAAATGAAATTATATATAAAAGCTACATCATGAAATGTCTTTTAGGATATATTAATTATTTTTGAAAATTTTTTTTTAAATTCAGGTGAAAACAGAAGGCATTGAAAGGTTTTGGTCAAAGTAATGACATGGCAAGATGTATTTCTTCACATTTATGTAAAATTTAAAAAAAATTAATTTGTTTCGAAGTAATTTATGGACAAGTATGGTAAATTGAATGTATTGGTCCTGATTCTTTACTCCTCTAAATAAGAATCACATGTACCCACCCTTGCCAAAATCTCATAGTGAAGTATATTTCTCAGCCTCTTGACATGGACTTGGATCATTTATCTTGTTTTGGCTGATGGAGTGTTAGAGGGCATGATGTTTGTAGAGGTTTGCTCTGTGCTTCTATGATTGGCATTGCTCCCTTGAGTTTCTGCCATCTCAAAAAGAAGGACACCACTGGTAGCAGCTGACTACAATTTGGCCTTAAGAATAATATATGTTGGGGTGCCTTGGTGGCTCAATTAGTTAAGCAACCAACTTCGTCTCAGGTCATGATCTCACGGTTCGTGGGTTTGAGCCCCGCGTCGGGCTCTGTGCTCACAGCTAGCTCATAGCCTGGAGCCTGTTTCAGATACAATGTCTCCCTCTCTCTCTGACACTTCCCTGCTCATGCTCTCTCTCTCTATCTCAGAAATAAATAAAAAACATTAAAAAAAAAAAGAGTAAAATGTGTTCCTAGAGCCCAGGGTAGAGTGGCACTAGCTGAACTGCAGCTATGTTAGCAAGAAATAAGTGCTTATTGTGCTTATACCACTAATGTTGCAGGTCTTTGTACAGTATTATTGAAGTAATTAAGTGATATAACATGGTGAAAAAAATTCTACTTAGAAGAACTTAAAGTTAAAATAGAGATCCCACCCCACAGTCCCAAGTTAACTCTTCTGTTCCTGATGTGGCTCCTTGTATAACTCCAAATAATGTGTTTATGAATGTCTTTCATGATTTTGTTAACTCTAGATATTTTTATTAATTCAGCAATAGGATAGATATAGGTTTATCTTACATAACTTTCACTCCCTCCATATTTTTATTATTATATTGTCCTATTATTTAAAAATGTTAACACTTTATAATATGTTGCAATTTTCATATTTTATTAGCTTCAGACACTATCTCTTACTCCCTTATCTGTGATATGTGATCATTAACATCTTAGATTTCATTACCCACTTCTACTTCACAGTTTTAGTTAACTATATTACTGTTTTCATATTGATAATAATAACTACATACCCATTCAGTTTTCAAGACTGGTCCTACCATGAAGATAGGGAAGTGTGAGAATGAATGTTCAAGTCACTTGGTCCCTGTCTTCGCATTCATGAATATGCTGAATTTGGTTTGTATTAGTTACATGTCATTTAAGCAGAAAGACTGAGAATCTGCAAAACAGTCAGGATGGGCCAGGTAGATAGAAAAGGAAAACCTGAGAATGGCAAAGCAGGGCTTTTCATAGTACTTGATGGGATGAACTGGTAATAGAGCTGGTAATATTGTAATGTGAGGTCCCTTAATGGGTCTCCAGAACGATGGAACTCTGTACCTTCAACTGAAAGTATGCACATTGACTGGCTTTATGTAATTGCTTAGGTACATATAGATGTTCATATACTTTTGACTTTCATATTTTAATAAAAATATTTTCATAGATATGAATAACTTTCTCTTTTAAGTTTCTGTCATTGCTCTGTAACTGAATATTTGCACAATAACCATAGTTAAATACAGAATGATGTTTTCCTATAGATTGTTTATAAAAATGAAAATAATTATATGATTGCTATGATGTAAAGATTGCACTGAAGGCCATTATCCTGATTCAAAGAAAAAGAGATGTGCAGTATTATCTGGATTAGCCTCTTTTATGTTCTGTCAATTGTGTAAAATCTTGTCACATTTAACATTTTTTTTCTATTTGGCCATGATGCTTTTTTACCTCTTTTAGTCTTATTTCTAAGTCATTTTATTTTAACATTATATCATTACTAATTTTTATTGTTGTTCATAGAAGATTGCCTTGGTCATAGCCTCAAGTTTATCAGCCTCATTAGTCATTCTCTGAATTAAAAGATCCATAGTCTCACTCAAGTGTTCCTCCTTTTGGACACTTCTTGCTTTCTACTCCAATCTGGATCAGACATTAAAAAGACTGATTTCAGGGGTGTCTGGGTGGCTCAGTCAGTTAAGTGTCCGACTTCAGCTCAGGTCATGATCTCACGGTTCGTGAGTTTGAGCCCCAGGTCGGGCTCTGTGCTGACAGCTAGCTCAGAGCCTGGAGCCTGTTTCAGATTCTGTGTCTCCCTCTCTCTCTCTGACCGTCCCCTGCTCACGCTGTCTCTCTCTCTCAGAAATAAATTAAAAACATTTAAAAATTTTTTAAAAAGACTCATTTCAGAATTCTACTTAATCATGGCATTGCATTTTCCTACACTATAATACTATATTAGATCCACTCTTTTCCAGATTTCATATTTCCTATTTTCTTGGTTGCACTTTCCATTTGATCCTTCTTTATGAATTTCCAACTGTATGTATAGATCATCATACCTTTGAGAGATGATTTATATTTTAGAATTCTAGACAGAAAATAATTTCTTTATGAGAAAGCTCATGTCAGTCTGAATCTTATTCATTTATGTTATACTTGCATGATGAGAATTTAGGACCTATGCATAGTGGTTATAATAAAATCAGGAATGTGTCATATAGGAATAAAGTGTAGAAGGAGAAGAAAGATGGATCAAGACAGGGATGGTATGGTTTAAGTCCTTCATACCATCATGTTATAGTCTATACAACCTTAGAACTTCATAAAGGAGATATTGGAGTATCAAGAGAAGAGAAGGAAAAATAAAGCAAAATATGTTTAGGGAGCTGCACAAAGAAAGAAGTTTAAAAGAGTCTGAAGATCCATGTCCTGGCCAACAAAGAAAAGCATAGGTGATTTGCTTAATTTATGATCATTGTCAGCCCCTACTATATTCCAGGCATTGAGTTCTAGACCCTGATAGTATAGTGGAAAAAGAATAGTCCATGGCCTCAAAGACGTTAAAATGTGACATAAAAATTGCCATTGTGCAATTAAATGAATGTGTGATACATACCAACATGGACAAACTTGGTATGCTATTTATACAGTGTAGAAATGAGCATCATTTGGGGCTCATACATGCCATTTCAGAAAAAGTAATGCTGAAGTTGTGACTAAAAGGTGATTGGTACATATTCGTCCAACAAAACTGGAATTTATACAATGCCATCATGTAGAGAACTGAAAGATAAAAAAGAAAGTGGATGTGCCCCCACAGAGAAAATCAGTTTTAGTTTGTCTATAGTTTATTATTTTTTAATTTTTTAATGTTGTATTTATTTCTGAGAGAGAGAGAGAGAGACACTGTGTGAGAGAGTGACGGTGGGAAGGGTCAGAGAGAGAGGGAAACACAGAATCTGAAACAGGCTAGCTGTCAGCATAGAGCCCACCATGGGGCTCGAACCCACGAACCACCCTGACCTGAGCTGAAGTCGGACGCTTAACCAACTGAGCCACCCAGGCGCCCCTTTCTATAGTTTATTAAATAAAGAAATGAAAAATCCATATTTCAAAATTTGCTAGCAGTCTACCTGCATGCTGAACCTGTTTTTAATGTAATAAGAAGGTTAGAGCAGGAGGTATAGACCCAGTTTCCATAAATTTGACTGATTTGGGAGTACATGCACTTTTGCACTGTATGATAAGAATCAGATGAACCACAGTCTGAAGCTTTTCAGGAATGTTTAAAATTATTCATGGATCACAATTTTGAAGATTTGTTAAATTTAAACTCCTTTATACTTTGGCACGATACATGAATTTAAAACCCTGACAGCAAATAAAGGGGTGATTTGCTTTTCAACTTTCTACCCCAATTTTAATGATAATTTTATTATTCTTGCAGAAACACAGAAAATATTCAAATAACTCTGATAAAGTCTCACTTTCTGTAAATTGAAGAATATGTATCATCCTAGATAGGTCATGTTCTTAACAACAGCTCTTAAAATTAAGTATCTAACCTATACAATTTCTTAAGTGATCTCCATAGTTTTCTTGACCTTTTAGTAGACAAAATTGGGGGGGAAGAGATCATCTGGGTAAGTTCTTAAAAGTCAAAAGGAAATATAAAGGCTATTTTTAAGAATTGGAAAAGGCCAAAACACTTAAAATCTTGCAACATTGTGCTTTTTCTTCACACTACAGAAACTATGTTCAAATGGCAGTTTCACAATGAAGTCATTTTAAATTTGGCACTATGTGGCAAATTCCTTTCTTAAATTCTTTTTAAAAAATGCCTCTATGTTAGTATGCTAGAGTTTTTAAAGAAACAATTTATTGCTGATTCACCTAGTATGTAACCGACCACGAAGGGGTTAGATTTTTTAAAATACACATTATAAATTATGTCATATGTAATCACCTATATAAATATATGCAATATATACACCCATATATATATGGAAATTTCATATTTAATGTAAATTTCATCTTTTATATTAGAAAAGAAAATGAATTTTATTGAGAAGCCTAAAAACTTCCCTTTTTTTTCCAAAAGACTTTCTTTTGATACCTGTATAGGTCTTTTAAAGTTAAAAAGAAACTCGCAAATTAGAACTTTAAGTCATTTTTACCGAAGACTAGGATTTAATGGAGATACTATAGGGATTGCTTTAAAGGAGTGAGGGGAAAAAAAGAAAGATCAGGAGTTTTGAACATTTGTTTCTACTTTATCCAAAATAAATGGGTTTCATTTTATTAACATTATATACCAAGGTCCTGAAGTTCTTTTTTATCAAAAAGCAGCAGCAGCAAACACATGGAGAAGAAAAGGAAAAAGCAACCAAAAAATGACATATCTATTCCAAATCTAGTCTAAATCATCATGAAATAAAAGCAAAAACCGAAATTCCAAGATGGTGGGACTTGAGCACCCAGAATCTTGTTGGGTATTTCATCTTCACACCTATCTCTCTAACTATTTTGGTTTCCTTGTTAAGGGAAGAAAAGATGAGATGGAGGTGGGAAAGGTACCTACATATGAGTACTTTTCTCCTATTAAACTTTTTAATCTGTGTGATAGAATAACCACCTGTTGGTCAAATACCTTTGAGTTTTCCTACTTTGGTGAGGTGAATGGCCATTTATCTGATGGAAGAACAATAACTTCACTGAGGAACTCTTCCATCACCTCAACTCATTGATATCTAAGACCATTTATAATTCTGAAGTTCTGAAGGATGGGTTTCTAGATTTAGTTCAAACATTGGCAAAGTTCTACATGTAAGGAATTTAAAATGTGCAAAAGCAATAGGTGTATTTACAATGAGATTAATTCAAGTTGGAATTTGCTTTGAGAGAGTCGTAAATTAAATATTATGACAACATAGAAGAAGTGAGTTTACTTCTCTCTAGGAAAAGGAATAGAGAGAGAACTTCATGGGACAATCTTTTTTAATGCCAGTAGGTGTCCTTGACTTTTGCCAGGAAAAGACATCTTTATTATCATGCACCATAAACAAACATGCTCTTTGATCTGGAAGGACACACTGTGTCTATATTCCAAAACTGTTTGTTATACAAACATCCTTGAAAAGATGGTCTGGAACCAAGTTAGTCAGTCCCCATGTTCACAAAATGGGCAGAAATGTGAGGGACTGATGAGAATCATCTTCCAACAGAGGCAATGAGACTATTGTAATAAGCCAGATGAGAGATGCCCAGAATGAGGAAGCAATCATGGGAATTAAAGGAAGAGGCATAAAGCGCAATCACCACATAGGTGGGTTAAAAGAACTGAATAGAGATCGTTTGGTAAAGGAAAATATGCATGTCTAAGGACTGGGATATGGAGAATGAATACATATTTTTGATAGCAAAAATAATTATACTTGGGTAGATGTTATATTTTTAAAAAATATTTTATTCAGGTAAAGAATATATAACCTTTGTTATTTTAACCATTTTATTTTATTTTTATTTTTTAAAGTAATCTCTGTACCCAACATGGGGCTTGAACTCATGACCCCGAAATCAAGAGTCACATGCTCTACTAGTGAGCCAGCCAGGTGCTCCAGTGGATATGCTATCTTGATAATTAATTGACAAATAGAAAATGGCACAGCAATTCACATAAAAGTAATTCACAAAAATATTGTTTATAATCATCATCAGTTAAAATATTAAAGTTTTCTCTTAGAAATTAGGTGTAGAAAATAGTTACTGTGTACAGAATATTATCTCTGTTATTGCATCTTATATGTAGTAATTGATTTGCTTGATAATCAGTGCATTTGATGTTAAGCATATTTCAGTTGTTAGAAAAAAAAGACCTTTAAAAAATTTTTTTAAATATTTATTTTTGAGAGAGACAGAGATAAAGACAGAGTGAGAGTGTGGGCAGGGCAGAGAAACAGGGAGACACAAAATCTGAAGCAGGCTCCAGGCTCCAAGCTGTCAGCACAGAGCCTGTAGGGCTCGAATTCATAAACCATGAGATCATGACCTGAGCCAAAGTTGGACGCTTAACTGATTAAGCCACCCAGGTGCCCTGAAAAAAAGATCTTTTCAGTGCTAAATGATAGGCAAGTACGTTTAAATAATAAATAACCTTGGATTTAGTATATATTCTAAGAATTCTGGAAATAATGATGAAAACTAATCACGGTTATAAAAATACTTCGCTACAAGAAATTTACAATTTTTATTTACTTGCTGTATATAGTGATAGACAAAAGATTTATTTTAACTGTTGGAGTTGACAATTTAGTAATCAACAAACTAATGAAATCCATTGTTTTGTATATTAGTAATCGGAACTGTGAAAGCATGCTGAAGTTAACAGAAAGCTTTAGTTGTACTTACAGAAAACCCAAACTCTGTGTCAAAGAAGAAAGGTAAATATTAAGAGTGAAAATATGGAGGGGTGCCTGGGTGGCTCAGTCCATTAAGCTTCGACTTTGGCTCAGGTCATGATCTCATGGGTGGTGGGTTCCAGCCCCGCGTTGGGCTCTGTGCTGACAGCTAGCTCAGAGCCTGGAGCCTGTTTCCAATTCTGTGTCTCCCTATCTCTCTGACCCTCCCCTGGTCATGCTATCTCTCTCTATGTCAGAAATAAATTTAAAAAAACATTTAAAAATTTTTATTTTTTATTATTTTTTATTTATTTATAGGAGAGAGAGAGAGAGAGAGAGAGAGAGAGAGAGACAGCGTGAGCAGGGGAGGGTCAGAGAGAGAGGGAGTCACAGACTCTGAAACAGGCTCCAGGCTCTGAGCTGGCAGTCAGCACAGAGCCCGACGGGGCTCGAACCCACGAACTGCGAGATCATGACCTAAGCGAAAGTCAGACGCTTAACCGACTAAGCCACCCAGGTGCCCCTAAAAAAATTTTTAAAAAGAGTGAAAATATGGAGTGTGATTTTGGTTTGATAATTAAAATCTCTTTGAAAATATGCAAAAGCAAATAAAACTTGCATATACTTTTTAAGGATTATTTATATTGCAAATGCTTTACAAAGTAAGTTCTAGAACAGGCAGGTCTAGAATCATTTTCATGGTTTGGGGCATTTGTATTAACACTGAGACTGCCTGGACTTTAAAATGGATTTTAAATATTGAGGAAAAGGTGGAGGACCTTAGTAGTTGGAGCTCCACCTTATAGCTCAAAAAGATATTGAAATATTTTACTTTAAAGTATCAATTGTTCCTAAAGTTTTTTCTTAATTTTGTGATGTTTTACATCTTATTTTTTTCCTAATTCATAATCAAAAGCATTATTCCAAAATTCAGGCAAACTAACTGACAGGAATACTCTCTAATGGAGCTTTATCAGACAGAGTTCACTGTATAGGATGAAACAAACTGTAAGATGAAAGTAGCTGCCTGATGGTACAGAGAGCTGTGCTCTATAAAATCAAGATTTCTGGGGCGCCTGGGTAGCTTAGTTAAGCGTCCTACTTTCGCTTAGGTCATGATCTCGCAGTTCGTGGGTTCGAGCCCCGCGTCGGGCTCTGTGCTGACTGCCAGCTCAGAGCCTGGAGCCTGTTTCGGTCTGTGACTCCCTCTCTCTCTGGCCCTCCCCTACTCACACACTCTCTCTGTCTCTCTCTCTCTCTCTCTCTCTCTCTCTCTCTCTCCTAGAAATAAATAAAACATTAAAAAAAATCAAGATTTCTGATGTCATTTCCAGTTTTATAATTTTTTGGTTTTGGTTTCCTACAGCCTGTTAGAAAATTTCATTTAGAGGGATAGAGAGAATATGAGGGCAGGAAAAGGGTTTAAAGAAGGAAGAACAAGAGGCAAGAAGGAAAACAAACCACTTCGTGCTGGTTTGCAAAAAGCTGAAGGCAACCTTAGAGCTGCCAGAGAGAATGAACGGTATGCTGTGTCCTTCCCTCCTACCTTAGGACATGAACATTCAAAATACTAATCCTGAATAAACCTCAGAATTTAAAAAAAAGTACAGTGCAAAGTTGGGGTGCCTGGGTGACTCAGTCGGGTAAGCATCTGACTTCCACAAAAGGCATGAACTTGTGGTGAGTTCCAGTCCCAAGTCAAGCTCTGTGCTGACAGCTCAGAGCCTGGAACTGCTTGGGAATCTGTGATTGATTCCCTCTCTCTGCCCCTCCCCCGCTCTCCTTCTGTCTCTCTCCAGTCCCTCAAAAAATAAATAACTGCTAAAAATTAAAAAAAAAATTATGGTGAAACAAAGCTTCAGATGGAAAAACCTTAATGAGCATGGTTGCCTGAAGGATTTTCACAACGATTTGCATTTTAGAACAATTCTCTGAATCAAATGATAAGAAAAGACATTTAAAACAAAGAAACAGGTCTGAGTGAGTCCACTGATAGTGTGTGACCAACAAGGCCCCAAGTCATTCAAAAAAGAATGAAAAAAAAATCTTTTTTAAGAGACAAGAATAATTCTAGTGGGTAATTTACTTACAGTAAGCTTGCAAAAATACTTTTCTCTGTTTCGTTTCACTGTGCAGGTGCAGCCTCTGAGAAAGCTGAGCTTCTTTACTTTGAAATTTTGTGGCTAGGGGTACCGGGTGGGTGGCTCGGTTGGTTGAGCATCCAACCTTTGCTCAGGTCATGATCTCACAGTTGGTAAGTTTGAGCCCCACGTCCCTGGAGCCTGCTTTGGATTCTGTGTCTTCCTCTCTCTCTGCCCTTCCTCTGCTCATGCTCTGTCTCACAAAAATAAATTAAAATTAAAAAAAGAAAAGAAAAGAAAACAACCTAGTGGTCAGAAGAGTTAGAAGAGGCATTGTTCCTGCACCCCCCTTCATCAAGATACCTATCACTGTATCTTACATTACATTAGAAACAAACATACATACTTACATACATTAGAAACAATGTAAAGTGTTTCTAAAAAATGTGCAGCATGCCTGACGCCACCTGTGCACTACTGCCCACCCACAGTTAAACAAAATGTATAAAAAGAGAGACGTCTGTTGGGTTATTTATTTTCTTCCTTAGGAGTTAGTGCTATTCTTTTTAAGCAAAGTGATGAAAACATTAAGAAATTAATAGATTTATTCCTAAAACTCAAAGTCCCAAAGCCCTGTTCCTTCTGACCACACACTTAAAGTTATTCAAGAGCTTGAAGCCATTCAAATAAACTTTAAAAATATTTTCCCAAAGAAAGGCAATTCTTTTATAGCTATTTCTGCTGGTCTTAAACTAATAATCAGAACTAACTAATGCAACTGCTAGTGATACATGCATAAAGAAGAATGTTCAACTGATGAACTAAAAGAGGAAAAAATATAACTATAGCCAATGTTCATCACCTTTTCTTGGGAAACCGTCTTTCATTGGTCAAATATATAAAATATTAAATAACAAACTTACTGTATTAAAAATTATAGGTAGGAAATAAACATGTAAGTGTTATAAAGGGAATATATTGTTGATAAAGGTTTGTAAAACTTGTGTTTCTGAGGTAAGAAGTGTTTTTAATTTTTTTTTAATGTTTATTTTTGAGAGAGAGCATGAGCTGGGGTGGGGCATGGACATAGGGAGACACAGAATCTCTGTCAGCACAGAGCCCTAGTCAGGGTTCAAAGTCAAGAAACATGAGATCATGACCTGGGCCAGAGTTGGGTGCTCTCAACCGACTGAGCCACCCAGGTACCCCAAGAAGTGTTTCTTTAAGTGAAAAAAAAATTTTTTTATGTTTGTTTATTTTTGAGAAAGAGACAGACAGAGCATGAGTGAGGAGGGGCAGAGAAAGAGGGAGACACAGAATCTAAAGCAGCTCCAGGCTCCAAGCTGTCAACACAGAGCTGGATATGGGACTCGAACCCATGAACATGAGATCATGACCTGAGCCAAGGTTGGGCACTCAACCAACTGAGCCACCTAGGCACCCCTGTTGAAGGTTAATAATAACTTTTTTTCAAAGCACAGCACTAAGTTCCTGAAAGATAAGTATAGCCATTTGAAAATTTTTGTTTAAATGATATTTTTGTTTTCCTGTGTAAGGAGATGCATCCACCATTGTCAGTGTCAACACTGAAGAAGAAATGGAGCAGCCAACTGTTCAACCAGATCACTGTTTAATCCACTGATCAAAGAGAGTAATACATTTAGGGGAGAGGATCTTCCTTTTACAAATACCCTAAATGCAATTTTTGAAGGTACTAAAATAATTTTATTTGAAGGATAGTATAGGAACATAAATTTTAGCCTATATGATGTGTGGTATATAAATGCACACTGGATAGCATATTCCTTATTATTTTTGTATTTCTCTTCACCTTAAGAAAAATATTTTCAGATAAAAAATAGGAAAGTAGATTCAGATGAAAAAGGGTTCTATTGAAAAAAGAAATACATTAAAATATAATTCAAAAATTCACATTATTTATTTTGGGGCTTTTATACTTAACAAGTTTAAAATGCATTTTTTCTTCCTTAAGAATGAAGCTACTTAATACATAAACTTTTAGTGCCTGATTATTGTTAATCTGGTAATTAATTGTATCTATTATCCATCTGTAATTCTGCCTTTCAACTGATTCAGTAGGTGATTAGAAAGGGGCAACTTTCAAAAATGTAAATTAGAAAAGAATCACTGTTTCCAGGATATTTAAAATAGTCAACTATAGGATTAAGTGTTCTACTTAAGTGTTCTTTTGCTAGTTTTTGTTAGTTTATTTTATAATAAAGTTCTGGGATAGATCAATTATGTCCTGCAGCACCTCTAAATTGGCCAAAGACCAACAACATCAAAATATATTTAAAAATTAAAAGCTGAGGGGTGCCTGGGTGGCTCAGTCAGTTAAGCATCCGACTTCAGCTCAGGTCATGATCTCATGGTTCATGTGTTCTAGCCTCACATTGAGCTCTGTGCTGACAGCCAGCTCAGAGCCTGGAGACTGTTTCATATTCTGTGTCTCCCTCTCTCTCTGACCCTCCCCTGCTCACGCTGTCTCTCACTCTCTCTCAGAAATAAATAAAACATTAAAAAAATTTTTAAAAAATAAAAAGCTTAGCCATTGATAATTTCTGTATGATTCCATTATTGGCATATGATATGAAACTATTTACATCCCTATTAAGAGAACAATGTTCTTTATAAATTTAACGTTAAGCCTCAGGGACAATTTATTTCTCACAGTTCTGAGGCAGAGAATTCTAAGATAAAGGTGCTCACAGAATGCATTTCTGGCAAGAGCCCTCTTCTTGGTTTGCAAATGTCTGCATTCTTGCTGCATTCTCTCAAAATGGTGGTAAGGGGGAAAGGGGGCAAAAAAAACATACAAAAAGATATCTTCTGTCCCTCTTTTCATAAGGTATTAATCCCATCATGAAGATCCCACCCTCATCACCTAATCTGATTACCTCTCAAAGGCACTATCTCCAAATACCATCACACTTTTGGAGTTAGGGCCTAAATATATGATTGGGGGTGGTAGGGAGACACATTCAGTCCATAGCAATGACCAATAAATTCCAACTGGTGAAGGAGTAAGGTGATTCAAGAATTTTTACAAGCACTGATGGATAACATTCTATTTTTATTAATTTCTTTTACTTCAGTATATATTCCAATGGCTAACAAAATGTTATAGTAAATCCTGTTCCCTATGAATACCTCATAAGTCCCTCACTACCATGATCATCCAATAGTGATCAAAAAAAGAGAACATCTGAGTTGGTGCAAAGTAATGAAAAAATAGCAGAGTGAAATAAACTCTATGTTACAACAACATTCCATTGGAGCCAAGGATTGAAATCTTGGATGTTCAAGTAAAAATAATCATTAGTTTTCTTGAAAATTCCAGAAATTGTGGAGTGACTTTGAACTTCCTATAAGTAATTGGATAAAACACTTAAATTAAATTAAGCTAAATCTCAGACTATCAAGCTAATATTTGTCTCACAGTATTTAGTTTATATTGATGTCTCTTTATCATTAAATGTTATAAAATAAACTATTTTACAGTAACTTATAAACTGACTTACAGTAACCTACATTTTAAAATCATTCTAATACTTTTAAGGTTACAAAATTCTGTTACTTATTGTGGACAACAGTATGCTTTGGGCACTTTTTTTTTTTTTTTGCTATTTTTTTAACAATTGGTCCAACATAGTAAAAGGGCTTTTAATCCTTAATATAAATTCTTAGTTGCTTTAATCTATTTATCTTCATTTAAATATTCTTTAATATTTATTTATTTTTGAGAGAGGAAAAGAGAGAGAGAGAGAGCAGGGGAGGGTCAGAGAGTGAGGGAGACACAGAATCTGAAGCAGGCTCCAGGCTCTGAGCTGTCTGCACAGAGCCCAACTTAGGGCTCAAATTCACAAATGAAGAGGTCATGATCTGAGCTGAAGTCAGACACTCAACCAAATGAATCACCTGGGCACCACTTTTAGGAACATTTTAGATGAGAGATTTGAGGCAAGCTATAATGTGTTAGAGACAAGAAATATTTGTGAGAATTTGGGTGCAAAAGACTAAATTTTGTAGGCAGTCAGGGAGATGGTACTTAATGGAAATTTGGAAAGCTACCCAGATATATCCTTAGAGTCATATTACCTCCTTGAATTCATTTTAGTCTCAATTTTGATCCTAGACTTGTCATTTCATAAATCTTGTTGGAGTCTCAGAGAGTCTTGGAGAATGTGGATTCATATTAGCAAAGCCCACAAGAGACTAACAGACCTATACCATATGCATATGGTATACTGCATATTTTTAAAAAAAATTTTAATGTTTATTTTGTTTCTGAGAGAAAGAGAGAGATAGAGCATGAGCAGGGGAGGGGCAGAGAGAGGGGGAGACAGAATCGTAAGCAGGGACCAGGCTCCAAACTGTCCCCACAGAGCCCTATAAAGGGCTTGAGCCCATGAACCGTGAGGTCATGACTTGAGCTGAAGTTGGACACTTAACCTACTGAGCCACCCAGGAAGCCCTAGTATACTGCATATTTTTAAGCTAAATTAAGAATACAGGACCTAAAAATTACTTCTTTGCCTATGCTTGAGTAGAATGTTTTCTGAATAGATTACTTTATGTGAAAGGAAATTGTCAGAAAGTTTCTTAATGAGTGAGGACTTAGAATAAAAATATCAATTACTTGATTTAGTTGTATGTGCCAGTAAGATGTATCCATCTGTAAAATACAGGTAATCTTCAGATCTATCTGATAGACTCTCTATTCCTCAAAAATGATTAAGATATTTTTGCACTAAGACTCCTTTTGCTGCTTTGCTGCTTGTAACCAGTGTAGTATTGTCCAATATATTAATGGGAGAAGTAAAATAAAAAACAAAAACAGGATGGAGGAGTTTGGGGTTTGTACCAGCTCATTGTGTGCAGCAGTCTCTTCCAAGAATTACAGAGTAGACCCATATCAATGTGGCATAGATGAAACACAGAACTATACTGTCAACATTTAGGGGATCAGCAGTGAAGAGACATGAATTAGACCTCCCAGATCTATCTTCATTCTCACTGTAGCATGGAAGTAATGCATATGTTTCCCCAAGCCCTACAAAATTAAATACAACGAAGCTGAGCTCCAGCACCAGGCAAGAGAGTCTCTATGACAAAGGAAAGGCTTTGTGGGGGGTGAGCTGCCCCCTAGGTCACATAGAGAGCATGGCTGAAAGGCAATGTGTCTACAGCACTGTGAGGCAAGACCAAAGCAGCACAGACACATTACAGAAGGCCAGACACCGATCCCTAAATAAGCCAAATAAACAAAACATGGGTTCATCACTTGAGATTTCAGTGGCAGTTGCTATCACACTACATAGGAGCCTGAGCAAGGCACTAATATGGAAGCCAGAAGGTAAAGAAGAAATCAATTGATCCTTTGTGTTGATTCCAGGAATCCTCATTCCTTCCATTGCAATTTCATGCATGTACTGAGTCCACCAAATGTCTTTTTAGGGAACATTCCAGAAGAATGGATTTTTATCTAAGGGAATACCTAAAATAGGCTGTTTAAATGAGAAAAAAATTGACACACTACAGTATTTTATCTAATATAAGAAACCCTAACTTGTAAGATGCAATCTAATTTTAGAGATATTAATTTGTTAAAAAAAAAATTTAAGACTGAAGAAAAGACTATTAATAAATATGCTTAAAATTATCTGTCACCCTCTACCCTATCCTGCAAGGTATTATTCTTGGCTCTCTTGCCTGGAATAAATCAAATTTAAACAAGACCTCTCAATGCTTAGAATAATGGTCCATAAGCCTAACTGTCTATTCAACCAGGAATTATTTCAGCAGTCTAAACAATTAACTTGAATTAAGCATTTTCATAGTTTTCTTCCTATTCCAGTTTTATTTTCTGAAATTCCCTGCATCCCCTACCTCATATGAATCTGAAATCAAAGACTACAGTGAAATTCTATTATCCAATTTGTTCTAACTGCATGGAAAAGTGGCTCTGTCAACACTACTGAGAGCTGGGATATATCCATTAAGTGCACTTTAATTAACACAAGAGCATTTGCGAAGATAGTTATTTGAATTTATGATATAATTATCAATATGAGTCTAGAATTGAAATGTGTGTCAGAGAACACTTAGTAGCTTCTTTGTGAAGCTTTCCCTTTGAGATATATGTTAATAATGGGAAGTTTTTCTGGGTTTATGTAATCGGACTGCTAACTCAGATCATTTCCAATTAATCCCTATTTTCCACAGTTATCTTTCTGTTATCTAGGTTTTAAATTAATTGATGCATTCTTCTTTTTTATTTGCAATACCCAAGAGTATACCTGATGCTCAGAGGGCATTCTAGATTGTTTGCTCATCATAGGGACCCTTTGTACTCTATTTTACAAATATTTAGAAATTTGAGTTTCCTCCTTTATTATACTCTTAGTTTTACTACACATTTAAATCTATGATTTTCATGTATGGTTCATATTGTCCACTAGGAAGACCCTTTAAAGATTTGTAGAAGTGTCTTTGTTTGTCAGAGTGGTTATGAGCTCCTCTTATATTCAATAACTGGGGAATAAAGATGATACAAGTCTTGATGTGCATCCAACTGCTTACACAGATAAACACTATGCCACAGGACTTTCAAATGACCTATAAAACATTGTATGGGTGGTAAACCTACATATAATTGGTCCTAACGTAAGACTCACTCTGTTTCATATGTGAACTGAAAATATTTTCACATCATTTCAAATATACTTACTAATGAAATTTCCACTTATTCATAGTGCTTGTCAATTATTTTCCCAATAATGCTGCATTAGAACTCAGCCACAAATTCCATCACACACAAATACCTCTGTTAATTTCTTTCTTTTGTATCAACTGATTGAATAGTCAGGGTTTTGGATGACTTAGGATAGACTTGTCTACAATCAGAAAATTGCAGTCTGCTCCAACATCTCTCTTCCTTGGGCCAGAGACCATCTGAAACATGTTCTTTTTATTCAATACAGGAGCATAGATTATATAGCGCAAATGGATGCGCACAGTTCAAATTTGTGTTCATATGGCATCGGTTAACATTAGTTGGCCAAAGCAAGTCATATGACCAAACCAAAAACTTGAAAAGTGAAGAAATGCACCCACTTATCATGAGGTCAAAGCAAGACATGTAATTATGTACAGCATTCATGTGGTAGAAAGTAACATGAAGGTGTGGTGAGGGGACAGAGTAAATGTTTTCTGGAAAATAAAACAATAGGCATTCTATTGGTTCTTTAAAATTCAAGTGATATATAAATATAATAAACACAGTGTTATATTAGTTTCAGGAGTACAATATAATGATTCAACAATTCTGTACTTTACTCAGTGCTCACCATGGTAAGTGTACTCTTAATCCCATGCACATATTTCAGATATTTACTTTTAATTAGACAGAGAATTAGATCATACTATCTAGGACTCTAATTGGAGACAGTAGGGTGTTTTAAGAAAACAATTATTGAGGCACCTGGGTGGCTCAGTTGGTTGAGCATCCCATGCTTGATTTCAGCTCAAGTCATGACCCTAGAGTTGTGGGGTCAAGCCATCGTTGGGCACCATGATAAGCATGGCTTACTTGAGATTATATCTCTCTCTCTGTCAAAAAATAAAAATCAAAATAAAATTAAAAATAAGAAATAATTCTCATATTAAGTGCACATACATATTCAAGGTAGATTATTCATATTCAATGTGATCCATTTCATGGGTCATAAAATAAACCTTAAACTTTTGAAATAATTGAAATCATATAAACTAGGTTCTCTGTTTAGTATGCAGAAAAATAACTCTCCAACATATCTACATTCTAATCCCCTAAAACTTTTAATATAATATCTTACATATTAAAAAGGGACTGCTAATGTGACTAAGTTAAGGATTTTGAGATGGGAAGATTATTTGTGCTGGATAGGCACAAGGATCATTATAAGAAAGATTAGACAGGCAGAGTCAGAGAAAGATGTGTCTACAGAAGCAGATGTCAGTGTGGTGCCATTGAAGCAGGATGGCTACAAGTTCTGGAAGATGAGCAGCCTCTAAAAGCTAGTAATAGCAAGGAAACAATCACAGGAAACTTCAGAAAGAACATAGTTTTACCAAAATCTTGATTTTAACTCAGTAAGACTGATTTCTGAATTGCAGAACTATACAATAATAACTTAAGCATGCCTGGGTGGCTCAGTCAGGTAAGCATTCAATTCTTGGTTTCAGCTCAGGCCATGATTTCAAGGTTCATGAGTTTGAGCCCTGCAGAGGGCTCTGAGCTGACAGTGCAGAGCCTGCTTGGGATTCTGTGTCTCCCCCTTTCTCTGTCCCTCCTGCACTTATTCTCTCTCTCTCTCTCTCTCTAAAAATAAATCAATAAACTTAAAAAATATAATAACTTCTTATTGTTCTAAGCCGCTAAATATTTGCTTTTTATCACAGCAGCATAGGAAACTAATACACATATTACCTGATTTTAAGACTTACTTAAAATTGGGGCGCCTGGGTGGCTTAGTCGGTTAAGCGTCCGACTTTCACTTAGGTCATGATCTCGCGGTTTGTGGGTTCGGGCCCCACGTCAGGCTCTGTGCTGACTGCCAGCTCAGAGCCTGGAGCCTGTTTCAGAGTCTGTGACTCCCTCTCTCTCTGACCCTCCCCTGCTCACGCTGTCTCTCTCTCTCTCTCTCTCTCTCTCTCCCAGAAATAAATAAAACATTAAAAAAAAAAAGACTTACTTAAAACTAGGAAAATAAATAAGTGTGGTATTTGCAAAGACAAAAACAAACAGATCAATAGAACAGAACAGAAGTTCCAAAAATAGACCCAGACAAATATGGTCATTTGATTTTTGAGAGAAGTACAAAATAAATTGAGAAAAAAATCTTCTGAAGAAGTGGTGTAGGAATAATTTGTTATTATCATATACAAAAAAAGTAAAAAGAACCTTGGCCTAACTGTGATACCTCATACAAAGATTAATTTAAATTACATAATAGAAAACAAAATAAAATAAAATGCATTCTACATATAATTGTAAATGAAAACAAAAAATTATAAAACTGTTAGGAAACCAATGTAGGAGGAAAACTTCATGACATGGATTACAAAAAGTGTTGATATACATGACACCCAAAACACAATGCATAAAAGAAAAAATGTATCAATTAAATTTTATCAAAGTTACAAATTTTTGCTATGTGAAAGAGAACAAAAAAGAGGCTTCACACTGAGGGAAAATATCTTCAATCCACATCTAAAGAAGAACTTGTCTCACTAATATATAAAGAACTCTTAAAATTCAGCATCAAAAAAATAGGCAACCCAATTAAAAACGGGCAAAAAACTAAAAATACACTTTATCAAAGAGGAATCAAAGATAGCCAAATGTACAGAAAAGTAAGTTCAGAATCATTAGCGATTAGAGAAACAGAAATGAAAACCACAAGGACATCACTTCACATATTTTTAGAATGGCTAAATACAAACAAACAAAACCCAAATCAACAATAAAATTATCATACCAACTACTGGTGAAGATGTAGACCAGTTAAAACTCTTATACATTGATGATAAGAATGAAAATAGGTACAGCCATACTAGAAAACAATTTGACATGATTTATAAAGTTAATCACATACCATTTGACAAAACAGTCCTACTCCTGAGTATTTACCCAAGAGAAATGAGAATTTATATTTACATAAAACCTTTACACAGATGTTCATATCTATCCATAATCCCTCAAACTAGAAGCTACCCAGATGCCTTCCAATGGATGAATGGATTAACAAATGGTGGCACATCCATGCAAGGGAATACTACCGAGAAAATTAAAGTAACAGACTATTTTTACAACCAGTACTTTGGATGACTTTAAAAAGCATTATATAAATGAAAGAGGCTGGCATCAAAAAGTTATATACTGTTTTACTTCATACATGTTTTGACATTTTTAAAGACAAAGCTCCAGTGATGGACAACAGATCAATAGTTACCAGGAGTTAAGTATGGTGATGGCTCTGACTGTAAAGGAGAATATGAGAGAATTTGGGGGGAATGATAGAAATCTTATTTGTTGTGGTGGTTACACAAATCCATATGTATTAAATATAGAACTGTGGCAAGGAATCTCTATGATAGTCCCCAATGATCTAAGCTTCCAGGTATTCACACTCTGTGTAATCCCCTTTCCTTGAATGTAGGCTGACCTAGTAATTTGCTTCTCAACAATAGAATATAGCAAAAGTGTGAAATGTCACTTTCATGATTGAGTTATATAAGACTAAGAGTTTGTATTGATAGCATCTTCTCTCCCTTGTTAACCTGAAGCAAGTTAACATATTGGTCAGGCCAGTTAATAAGAAATTAGGGCGGTCTTTGAGAAATAGTCAACTAGGAGTTGAGACCCATTGTGCAATAGACCTGCAGGAACTGCAATTCTGCCAAACCATGTGAGCTTACAATGCTGAGCGAAATAAGTCAGGCAGAGAAGGACAGATACCATATGTTTGCACGTATAGGAGGATTAGGAGGACTTAACGGAGGACCATGGGGAAGAAGAAGGGGGGAAATAGTGGGGGAGAGGGAGAGAGGCAAACCATGAGAGACTCTTGAATGCCGAGAACAAACTGAGGACTGATGGGTGTGTGGGGGGAGGGGGCAGATGGGCATGGAGGAGGGCACTGGTGGGGATGAGCACTGAGTGTTATATGGAAACTAACTTGACAATAAACTATTTGTAAAAAAATAAATAAAAATAAAAGTGGATCCTTTCTCAATTGAGTGTTTCTCTCCCTCCCTGTCTCTCTCTCTCTCTCTCTGATATACACATATTTATGTATACATAATGATTTTTTTTCCTTGTAACAGTTTTTTATTTAGTCTGTCTATTAGTATAGTTTCCTCACTATCTCTTGGTTACTAGTTGAATGGAGTATCTTTTTTTTTCAGTCTTTCACTCTCAACCTATTTGTGTCTGATCTAAACTGAGTCTCTTGTAGAAAGCATATAGTTTTCTTTTGTTTTTCTAATACATTCTGCAAATCTTTGCCTTTTGATTGAAGAGTTTAAACCACTTAAAGTAATTGCTGATGAGGAAGGACTTATTTGTGCCAGTTTTTTTTACTGATTTCTGTATTCCTGAAATGCTTACATCTCTCATACCTTTTATTGCTGCCTTCTTCTGTGTTTAGTTGATTTTTATAGTGAATCATTTTGATTCCTAGCTCATTTCTGTTCATGTATATGCTTTAGATATTTTCTTTATCATTGCTATGGTGATTACATTTAACATACTCAATTTATAACAATCTAGTTTGGTGTATACAAACTTAATTACAATCACATATAAAAACTGTGCTTTTCTATAACTTCTATCTTCATCTTGTCAAAAAGTACATCTTTTTATATTCTGTACCCAATACATCAGCTTTTAATTGTATTTTATGCATTTTCTGTTTAAATCATGTAGGAGATAAAATTTCAGTTACAAACAAAAATTATAATAATACTGGCTTTTACATATGATCATATATTTACCATTACCAGAGGTCTTTATTTCTTCCTATAGGTTCATGTTAGTGTATAATGTTCTTTCATTTCAACTAGAAGGATTCCATTCAGAGTTCTTGTCTGGTGGTAATAAACTACTTGAACTTCTGTTCATCTGGGAATAATTTATATTACTTAATTAATATAATACTAATATTCAAATTAATTGGTATTTAAATATATTTGAATTAATATTTAAATATATGTTTATATTATATTAACTGTCCTAATTTATAAAGGACAGTTTTGCCAGATATAAAATTGTTTGCCTTTAATTTCTTTCAATGCTTTACATGTGTCACATCAAAGCATTTTGCCTTCCATCATTTCTGATGAAAAATTTGTTGTTAATTTTATTGTGCATTATGAATTGCTTCTTTCCTGTTTCTTTCACTCTCCTCTCTTTGTAATGCCTTTTGATAATTTGATTATAATTGGTCTAGATAAAGATCTCTTTAAATTTATTCTACTTGGAGTTCATTGATCTTCTTAGATTTGTAGATTTAAGTCCTTCACAAATGTGGGACATATTTCTTCAATATTTCCCCCGATTATTTTCCTATTTTCCTTATGGGGCTTTCATAATATATATATATATATATATATATATATATATATATATATATATATATATATATATACATATGTTGGTCTGCTTACTGTGTTCCATTTGTCCCTTAGGTTCTGTTTACTTTTCTTCATTCTTTTTTTTTCTTTCTGTTTCTCAGACTCAGAAAATTCAATAATCCTCTCTTCAGGTTCACTGATTCTTTCTTCTCCTGCTCAAATCTGTTATTGAACTCATTTACTGATTTTTTAAAAATTTTTCAATTATTGTATTCTTCTCCTCCAGAATTTTTGTTCAGTTTCCTTTCATAATTTCTATGTCTTTATTGATATTCTAATTTTGTGTATAGAGTATTTTCCTGACTTTTAGTTTTTAGTGTTTTGTCCTTAGTCATTTGAACATAATTAAGACAGTTGTTTTAAAGTTGTCCCCTTCCTACCTCCATCCCCCCCCCCCAACCTTCTGCCCCAGTAGGTTTGATGTCTGGGCTTCTTCATGGATGATTTCTATCCATTTATTTTGTTCCTGTAAGTAGGCCATACCCACCCACCCCCACCTGATTCTTTGTGTGGCTTGTGACTCTTTGTTGTTGAAAACTTGAAATTCATGTATAACGTGGTAGCACTAGAAATCAAGCTCTCTCTTTCTCATGATTTACCGTAGTTTGAATACTGGAGAGCTATGGTGGTCCATTTGTTTAGCGACTTTTCCAAGCTGATTTTTGTTTGTTTGTTTGTTTGTTTGCAAAGACCATATTCACTGTCATTTCTGGTCAGTTAAGTCTCAGTTTCTTAGTACATGTTTAGCTACATGCTTTCATAGATATGTCATTGATAGGAAAGAGCTTGAAAGCAAAAAAAAAAAAAATAAAACAAAGTACAAAACCAGCAACAAAAAATTATATAAAAAATAATAAAACAAAACAAAACCACCCAATGAAACAACAACAACACAACAAAAACACGAACTCATATCAGTCTATGCAGATTTTCTTTTTTTCCGGGGTATTTCTTCACCACTTAGCCAGGTTTACATTGAGCCTAGGGATCAACCCAAGGTGAAAGCTTAATCTTCTCGCATCTTTCCTGAGCGTCAATATTGCCCTGGGCAAGCATGTCATTTTCTAAATTTCCCTATACTAAGGTGTTTTTGAATGTTATTTTTCAAAGAATCTCCCCTGACTTTCTTCCAAGATCTTAACTGATCTAGTGTAAATCTTAATTCTATACATTATGTAGGTTGTAAGTTTTCCTGCCAGAATTTTGTAGCCAATGCCATTCACTTCTGGGTTACATTGCAAGTTAGGCAAAACAAAGTTGAGCACCTTGTGTTAGTCCTTCAGGTAGATCTCAGACAAGTTAGTATAAACATACAGAGTCATTTCTAAATAAGACCTGTGATATTTACTCCAATACCAGGAATCAGAGCTTGACAATGAGAACACAGTCTGCAGTCAATTCAAAGTTGCTGCCACACTAAGAGTGAGAAGGGCCAAGTGCAAATGGAAATACCCGCAACTCTCCTACTGTTTTTAAATTGTTCTTTTCTTGATTCAGTGTTTGCCTGGTTGCTATAAATCTCTGACTACCTTCCAGAATTCTCACAAAGTTGGATCTGACAGTTTCTGTCTTTTTAAAAAAGAATATTTTTGTGGGAGACCAGAGTTTCGAGATGCCTATTCATATAAGATTTCCGATATCATTGTTCAACATATTTATCTCATATTTTTTAGGGCAAAATATCAATCGCATACACAACAATATCTTTACTTGGGGATACTACTTTGGCAATTTTGTTACTATACAGTGAGGCTAAAAACTTCTGACATTCAATAGTGTCTTACTTTTCTTCATGCAAGCATCTGAATTCTTCATACCTCCTGACATATCACATAACATTTTTAAAAACATTTTTCAAGTTTTTATTTATTTATTCTGAGAGAGAGACAAAGAGAATGAGCTAGAAAGCAGCAGAGAGAAGGAGAAGGAGAGAATCCCAAGCAGGCTCTGCATTGCCAGCTTGAAGCCCAATGTGGGGCTTAAATTCATGAACCATGAGATCATGACCTGAGCCAAAACCACCAGTTGGACACTTAACTAAAAAATACCATTTTAAAATTTATAAACATGTTATGAGCTTTTAACACATCTATGGATGGTTGTTATAGCATTTGTGATTAGGTTTTACTCAGAAATGACTGACAAACACATACCTATTTTTTAATGCTTAATACCGCTAATGTTGTGATGAGTGTAGAAGATAATTTTGATTGTTATTTAAAACTTTTTTTTTAGAAAACTGAATATGTTAAGATCAGCTATATCTTCTTTTAAAGGAAACATCATTGTTCCTGACATAATAATGATTTTTACTTAATTTGGATATTTCTACACATCTATCCTACTGAAAATAAGTTTTATTTTTAATCATATTTTTGAACCAAACAAAAAAGAAAGGAAATATGGTGAGTTCTTTGACTGAAAAGCACTCAGTTCTTTACTGCATCAGTCTAAAAGTATCAAAGGGGCAGGTGTCGGAGCATGATTTCAATAGGAAAAATAAAAATAGAGCTTAAGCCTTTGTGACAGATGTCAAGCATGCTGACAACTGTTAAAAGAAAAATCATTTTCCTGATCCTGTGCAAGGAGACAGCTTGTAAGATTAAAGATGTATCTCTTTATCTATGTTTTTGGCAGATCATTTCCACTGAATAGGACATGAAAGGTACTTCAGTTGGAGAAAAGGACACTAGGAATTTTTATCATCTGAGCCACACAAAAGGTATAATGAAAAGTCAGAAAGTAAAGAAATAAGAAAAAAACCTAAGCTGACCAGTATTTTCTATACAGTTTGAAGCCCCATATGTTACAATGATAAATTATCCTGGATTAAAAATTCATAAAATACTCCAAGAGTAAAGATGTAAGTCCCCAAGTAATGAATGTCATATAGTAAATGTGTAATAAATAGATTACATAATGTAATAAATAGACTACATAAGCAGATGAATTTGATAATCTAACAGTATTTGTTTGTAGCTCATGACTCACTTTTGTCTATTTTGTCATGTGAAACATAGTGATTTGTGGGAATTCTATTTAATTCTAAATATGTAATTTTAGTTAATTTTAGTTATGCAAATAATTTTGTGTTTATTCACCAGTAAAAATTTATAATCTTAGAGTAAGGTAAAATTGGCAGTGTCTTCTAACTCTCAGTTGGAGTCTCCTCCCTCTCTCATTTTTCTACATTTTCTTTCCATTTATACAACTTTTGTATACCCTAACAAGTATAAAATTAATACAATATCAGGTATCAGGTCACATATTATGACTTTTCAACTTTAACATTCACATCTTAGCAATGTTTTTACAGTAATATCCATAAAGCTACAAACATTCACATAGTATTCCATAGTATGAATTAATTAGAGCTTGTTTATCTGTATCCTTACTGGTGGGCATTAAGTAGTTACTCAATTTTTGTGGTAGCACAAATCTGCTATGTTAGACATCCTTGTATATTTCTCCTTGCAATTGTTGACTGTTTCCCTAATGTAATAACTGACATGTAGAAATATGGGCAGCAACAAATACATATTTTAAACTTACCTCATTGTGTATACATTTTCCCATGTATTTCATTTTTATTATTATCACTATTATTAACATGAAAACTTACTAGCTCTCCTGGCATCTATTAAAAATAGACATATTTTCAGATAAGAAGATAGAGCATCAGGGCACCTGGGTGACTCAGTCAGTAAAGCTTCTGACTTCGGCTCAGGACAAGATCTCACAGTTTGTGGGTATGAGCCCCACATCAGGCTCTGTGCTAACAGCTCAGAGCCTGCAGCCTGCTTCGGATTGCATGTCTCATTCTCTCTCTGCCCTTCCCCATGTGTGCTCTACCTCTCTGTCTCTCAAAAATAAATAAATGTAAAAAAACTTTTTAAAAAAGAAGGTAGAGCATCAATAAATATTACTGATTCCCAACCTTTCTTCTCCCATCTTCTCTTACATAAATTCTGTAGGTCAGGAAGAAGTATCTACTAACCTATTCAAGGTTAGTATAACTAACCTTGAATATCTTTTGTAACTTTTTCTCCTGCATTAGTATTTTTCCTCTTCTCCATTCACATGCATCATATATTTTGTTAGGATCATTTTGAGGCTTCTTGCTTATCTGAAGGTGTCTCAGTCCTATAAAAAACATGGTCTTTTATTCTGAGATTTCTCTCTTCCAAGTGTGTAAATTTCAACTTCCTAAATATTAGGCATAGTGCTGTATATACAATCTATTTATTTTTATTTACTATAGTTTAATATATAGGTACTAAGCCAAAGATATCTTTGAAACTGACTGCATTTAGCTGAATTAGTTTTTATTAGTTTTACTGATAAATGAACCTAAAACTATTTAAAGATGAAAGATCAAGTTCATTTGGTGTTTTGGCAAATTCATATTGAAAACATTTGAAAATATAGAAGTTAATTATTTTTGTAAATAACTTACAGAAAAAGATAGTATTCACTTGTATCGCCATAAAGGTTAATAAGTATTTTCAATGTCCAACTTCTCCTTTAGCAATTTAAATCCACCACTTCCTGTCTAAATGCCAGGGAGGACTTAGGAAAGCCAGCTACCAATGTATATGTTCTATATTTGAAAATTGCTAACTATTCCCACCATTGCAATTCCAAATCTTTTATTTTTTCAAGGTGAACATTATTCCCTATGCTGCTCTTAAACCTTTCAGAATCATCATATACCATGCACAACAAACCAAACATCAGAAACTTTCCATGGAAGTTAGCCTTCGTGAATCACACACTGCTTTTCTGAAAGTCAGCTACCATGTTTGCTTTGGGATTTAGCTACAGTGACCACTGATAGGTTTAAACTTATTGCAAGTGAAATGGAACTTCTCAGTGCACAGTTACTTCCCCCAATTATCCACTTTTGTTGATATTTTAGGCACAGAATACAATGACTGGAGACAATCACTGTAAATAATTATGCTGATACAGATATATTGGAAAAGTTGTATTTAAAAAGTCACATTAATAAAGTAGTTCTTTTGTGTTTGTTTAACCATTTTTTATTTTTGTGGGCACAGAAATTTATTTATTCATTGGCAATGGCCATAGTCATCTGTATTCTCTTACTGCATGAGAAGAAAAGATTATATACTTATTGAAGGATTATCCTAGATTTTACATGTTCTATTTATCTGATTTTTAGAAAGGAGACTTTTTATTCATGCACTGAGTCTCTAGTAACTTTATGACTTTGTGATTTATCGGAGACTCAACAGTGTCTTATAATCTTTAGGTGTGCGTTATAGGCCAAATTGTTCCCTACTCTCCCCAAATTTATATGTTTAAGTTGTAACCCCTAATACTTCAGAATGTGAATTTATTTTGAGACAGGGTCTTTTAAGGGTGATATAAATGAGGTTATCAGTGTTAGTTCTAATCCAATATGCCTGGTGTCCTCATTAGAAGAGATTAGGACACAGGCACAGAGGAAAGACATGTGAGGACACAAGAAGACAGCCATCTAAAAGTCAAGGAAAGAGGTCTCAGAAGAAACCCAACCTTGATGTCAGACTTCTATCTTCCAGAATTATAAGAAAATAAACATTCACATCAGCATACAAAAATGCTGTAAATTCTCACCTTAAGAAAGCTCACCCTTGACCCTAACATTTCTCCACATATTGCTCCTAAATATATACAAAGAGCTTTCCACACACAGACTTCCACTTATTTATCTCCCACTATTTCTTGGACCATTATCATCAGGATTGTTTTGTTTTGTTTTGTTTTGTTTTGTTCTTAGATATGAAGCCCAACTTGGGGCTTGAACACTCATGGCCCTGCGATCAAGACTAGAGCTGAGATCAAGAGTTGGATGGATGCTTAACTGAACGAGCTACCCAGGTGGCCTTATCATCAGGATTTTATGTTCATTAAAGAAATAACTCATTTTTGTATTTACTATATGCATATATTCCTTAAACAAGTACTTATTCAACATTCATTACTTGCAAGTAAACATTATGGACAATGAGGATAAGGCAGTAAATTAAATAGATCAAGCCTCTGTCCTCCATGAGATGGATAATGCTTTTTTACTATTATGAGCAGAAATCAGACACCAGGAAAAATAAGGGCTATAAAATCTGCTACTTCCAGTGTATTTTGTGACCCCTAGCATGGGCATCACTTGGAAGCACATGAGAAAGGCAGAATATTAGTCCCTATGCCATGCCTACCTACAGAAACAGAGCTTGCATTTTGTCAAGATCCCCAGGTGATTGAAATCCACATAAGGATTTAAGAAGCACTGGAAAACTAACAGAAAACACCTACTGGGAAAATATATAATAGACCTCTTAAATAACTTAAAGGTCAGCATTTATTATTTTAATCCATGATTGTTCCAATGCTATCTTGGCTTAGTGATATTTCTGTGGTTTGTATTATAAATTCCTCAATCAGTTAAGATTTCTTTTAGCTGCAAGAAACACAAAACTCAGCACCACAGATATAAAAGTTATTGCTGCTCTTTTAGTTCATCAACAGCATCACTGATACTCTTCTGTTTATCTTAAGTATTCAGTAATGTTGCAAGATGGTTTCCACCTTTAAGCTAGAAAAGAGAGAAGGTTCACACCAGGGATGGTTTTCTTTTATTTTTTTTTTAATTTTTTTAAATGTTTTATTTATTTCTAAGAGAGAGAGAGAGAGAGAGAGAGCGCGAGCAGGGGAGGGTCAGAGAGAGAGGGAGTCACAGATTGAAACAGGCTCCAGGCTCTGAGCTGGCAGTCAGCACAGAGCCCGACGCGGGGCTCGAGCCCACGAACCGCCAGATCATGACCTAAGCGAAAATCGGACGCTTAACCGACTAAGCCACCCAGGCGCCCCGGCATGGCTTTCTTTTAACCAAAAAAATAGATGTTTTCCCCAAAGCTCATCTGGTATTTGTTATGTACTAAAACAGTAATTTGTCCACCACTATATGCAAGGATGGCCAGGAAAGTGAGTATATATGGCTCTCTAGGTAATCTAGAGGAAAGTAGTAAGAAACATGATTAAAAATGTTTTTAGAAGAGAAAAGCAGCATCCGTCATAGATGTGTTTTAGAAGTTTAGATAATAACAATAATTATCTTCCACCACAACTACCACCAACCTATCTAATATCTGCACACTTTTCAAAATCGTCGCTGAAGGTGTTAGGTAGATAATTTCAGAAATGACTCAATATCTCCTACTGAATCTAGTGGCTTAGGTAATTCCTGCGAGTTATGATCACATGCCAGAGGCACAAATTTCATATAAACACTATGCTCTGCATGTTTAAAGTCAAATAAAAAGGAAATGCATTTGTGGTGGACAGACGCACGTTCCTGTTTTTGAAGAAGGTTGCTGACATGTTTTGAGGTATTTTAGGAAAAAATCTACATGGTAAAGGACAGAGGAAAGCCTCCGGCTGATAGCCAGCAAGCAACTGAAGCCCCCTCAGTCTCGTAGACTGCGAGGCTAACACTTGGATTATAGACCTGCAGGAGACATGGCCATGCCTAGCCTACCTCACCACCCACGGAAACAGTGAGATAATAAAAGTGTAATGTTACGCAGCAATAGATAACTAATATACACTTGCTGAGTGTTTTAAAACTACACTTTGATATATCTCCTTTGTCTCTAAATAACAACCTGTGAAGACTTTTTTTATGAAAGTATATTTATTTTGTCTATTATTTTAATATTTTTAATGTTTTTTTATTTATTTCTAGAAGAGAGAGAGAGCATGAGCAGGGGAGGGTCAGAGAGAGAGGGAGTCACAGACTGAAACAGGCTCCAGGCTCTGAGCTGGCAGTCAGCACAGAGCCCGATGCAGAGTTCGAACCCACGAACCGGGAGATCATGACCAGAGCAAAAGTCGGATGCTTAACTGACTAAGCCATCCAGGCGCCCCTATTTTGTCTATTATTTTAAAAATAGAACCACACTATTACCAAAATACCTCAATGTGCATAACTTTTCTGCTGTGCATAGAACTCTGTTACTGTCTCTAGAAGCGACTGTTTTACAAAGGAATTCACAAATTGAAATACTGCTTTGGGTGTTTGTGTGCATGTGGGAGGATTTTTCCCAAACAAAAGGCTTTCAAAAGCATGTCCCATGGCTCCTTATTTGGATATGTATTATCCTAGTGATATGCATTTTAATTCAAATCTAAAATTAATAGAAACTTGGAAATGTGGAATATATGCCTGGTAATTAGAAGAGTAAGTTAAAAAAAAAATGGTAAATATCTATCATGCCACATGGTCTAGATTAAGTGAACATTTGGTAGATGATTTCCCCCCATAGTTGTTTCATTAAATTTGTGTTTATAGCTGATGATTCTATTTTTTAATGTCCTATGATTACTTTCAATTAGTAAGCCATTACAGTGAACCTGTCAATTTTATTTTTGTTCCACATAGAAAAGGGTTCATGATCCTATATCAACATTCAAACCATCTAAGTTGCAAAGCTTACTCTAAGGTTTTTTAAAGTCACCTATTCTGATTAATTAACTCCTTAGTATTATTACTGTTTACATTTACTCAGCAGAAAGTAAAGAGGAAATCTTCTCAAAACAAAGAACTTTTGTGGCCTCAGGGAAGCTTGAACCATAAAGAGAATGAAAATAAAAATAAACAAAATGATGCTCAGATTGTTATATTGTATCTATTTTAAAAATAGTGATTGTGAGAAGAAAAAAACTAGCATTTTTGCATATGGAATGGAATTTAGGAAACTGAATACATCTACTAGTTTTTCATGACTTCATTGTTTTCTTCAAATTATTTTATGGCCAGAATTCACTATGCACACTCATGATAAATATGAATGAAATACATTTTTAAGCAATGAATAAGTAGGTTTAGTTTCTTAACCATTTAGTGTCATCTCATATTTATTTATTAATAATTTATTGTCAAATGAGCTAACATTCAGTGTGTAAATTGTGCTCTAGGTTTTTGAGGTAGATTCCCATGGTTCACCACTTACATACAACACCCAGTGCTCATCACAAGTGCCCTCCTCAAAGCCCATCACCCATTTTCCCCTCTCCACCACCCAGCCATCCACCCTCACTTTGTTCTCTGTATTTGAGTCTCTTATGGTTTGCCTCCCTCCCTGTTTATTTATATCAAGAAGTTAGCTAGTTCTCACTAGCAATCATTCCTTTGACATTATCTACATTTACAATTGTGGCACCAATATTTCTCATAAATAATACTCAAACCTTTTGGAATTTCCCACCTACCATCTATTTACCTCACTATGGAAGTTTCTCTGAGAGAAGTGACCATGGCTATCTATTGATACTTAATGTTTTTAAACTAGCAAACCGAATGCTTAATAAATACTTGTTGAATGTAAGAGTTCTTTCAGGCCAGTAGGATTCTAAATGAGCACTTTCATCATAAATCTGAATTCATAGTTACTAAATTGGTACTTTTGCTAATTATTTCTATGGGTATCTAATTTAGCTTCCCAAGAAAGCTTACAGGCTTATGTATCATTCTATAATTAACATATAACCTTTTTACTTATGATTTTGGAAATTCATACATTTTTAAAATGTTTATTTATTTATATTGAGAGAGAAAGAGAATGAGAGTGAGCAAGTAGTGTAGAGGCAGAGAGAGAGAGAGAGAGGGAGTGAGAGTCCCAAGCAGGCTCCACTCCGTCAGTCGAGAGCCTGATGGAGGGCTCGATCTCACAAACCATGAGATCATGACCTGAGACAAGATCAAGTTGGACACTCAACTGACTGAGCCACCCAGGCGTCCCTCATACACATTTTGAACAAGCGTAACAGTGAAGTAGGAGAAATCCAAACTATGAGCAGCAATTGGTGGTAGTGGGCAAGGAGGCATTGTCATTAAACCATTTAAGCAACAGTAAACTTACTGATTTCAGTCTTTTTATCGTTACCATGTGTTACCAATTCTAAACAATGTCAGTGATAAACTCTTCTTCCCCCATACGGTAGACCACTTCTATTGCCCCTGACTTGTAGGTCACTGATGAAGATATCATTAAGGATCGTTGCATAGTTCATTTATGGAAACTTTCCTGAAGAAAAATGTGAACTTTTCAAAGGAACAAACATGCATCATCTAAAGTCATGAACTGTTTTAATTAAGGAACTGTGACACTATAAGATTAAAAAAATGAAATAAATAAGAGTGAATAATCAATGAGTAGTAATTTTGGAATGTAATTATTTGAAATTTAAAGAAAAACAGTGCAAACTTTATACAGCATACACAATTTAATGTCTTGAGAATATTGTTACTATATGAATATTAAGCCTGGTAGACTTGCTTGCAGTTTCACGGGTTACTTATTTTTTTTTTTAATGTTCATTTATTTTTGAGAAAGAGAGAGAGAGAGAAGGAGATACAGAATCTGAAACAGGCTCCAGGCTCTGAGTTGTCAGCACAGAGCTCAATATGGGGCTCAAACTCATGAACCATGAGATCATGACCTGAGCTGAAGTTGGACACTTAACTGACTGAGCCACTCAGGTGCCCCTTAACTATTGTTTTTTACCCAGTGGTTAGTGGGTGGTTTCTTTTTTTTTTTTGTCTTAACTTGAAAAATATCTTACTAAAAGATAATACAAATATCAAAGTATAAATATGAATCATTACTAATACTATACAGCACCAGCTTTAGCATCTATTGGCCTATTTTTTAAAATATCAATTTATTATCTCCCTGTATACATTTTACCAGTTTTAACTATGATTGTTTTTATTTTTCATAGGTACATCCATAGCACTGACTCATTCCCAAGCTCATCGAAAGTTCTATTATGTTTCTATATTACCTATCCGTCTCTTCACTTGGCCATAAACACATTGAGAATGTATCTGTATTCCTCTTGAGGACTGGCACAGTGCAGTGCATATTGTTGAATAAATATTTACTGAATGATTGTAAAAACAGTAACATATGCTCATAGTAAAAGTAGTAAAAGTAGAAAATGAAGATAATAAAAATGAAGAAAGTGAAAATCACAAAACCTCTCCCTACACAGAAATACCTTTTTTATGCATGTCAGTACATATCATTCAGATGTAACATATTCATGCATATGTTATAAAAGGATTCAAGATATGGATGCTATTTTATAAACTATTTTAAAATTTTAGCATATTATTCCATGGGGAATAAAACTATATAACAATCACATCTAATGACCACTTTCTATTGCATTGTAAATATGTACTTTAAACATTAAACTCATTTCAGGAAACATTATTTCTGCTTTATAAACAATGCATATTTTACAACAAGTATATTTATATGCAATTTATTATATTGCTTTTTATTAATTTTTTAGTGTAAATTCCTATAGGTGGACTCTTCATAGCAAAGGCATACATGGGGTCATTTTATATATGAAATTTTATGGTCACCTCATACTTATAAGTACCTAATAACTCATGAGATTTTCAAGGGACTGGGAAAATACTTGAGTCACAAAGGAGTAAGGGTTTAGTTAAAAAATATTTAAGTAAGGCAACAAAACCAAAATTAATAATTATCTTAAAGATAACATTGTTACTTGATTGCTGATTGCATCTAATATTGTTAAATCACCTGGCTTAAATTTTCACACTCCGTAAGAAATTTTGCATAAGCATAATTGTCATAAGAGAATCAGAAACAAGCATATAATTACACTCCACACAAGCAAGCTATTTTATAAGCACCATTTAAAATTATAGCAAAAATATAAATAAAGTAAGCATGGGTATATTTTAATTTATTTGATATATTATTGAATATATTTGATGTAGAGTGAGATCTTGAAAAATAAGATTGATTATGGTCTACAAAGTTTTACAGCAACCCAGGATATGTAGATTTTTAACATTGGGATATATATTGTTATCAGAAGGTTGTAGCAATTTGTAAGTATTTTCAAAAAATTGTTGACACACACAAATCAATGGGATGAATTTCAGGAATGCATTTTATCCAGACTTCTCTTAACTTTCCTGATGGAAATTCTGAAGTTCACCTACATGCTAAGGAGTAATATCTTTTTAACATAATATACTGTTGATAATGAAACAACATATTCTCTTTCAGAAGGATAATGATAGCTATCTAATAAAATATTAACACCTTATCTCACTGATTTATTTAAATGGGATTAAAAAACACCATGTGCAACTTCAAATACCAAAGGGAATAAAAATGCAAGAAGATGGGGAAAGAAACTTTAAATTTCCAAATGTGAGTCTCCACTCCAATTTTTAAAGAGAGCATAACGTATTTGATTTAGTATAGTATAATAGTGATTAGTGTAAGATAATTATAATGGCAACCCACAATTAACTGGTTAATGTCTCTGACTTATCAATTATTTTCTTTCCTCTTCTATTAATGGTAGATCTGAGGAGATCTTAAAGAGAGATGGTGCCAGCACCCTAACTCAGGAGTAGAAATGTCAAACACTTATCTAGAAGGAGGGTAGTGAAGTGAATGAGAGAAGAGAACCTATCCAAAGTACAAATCAACTCACCTACTGCATGCATGTGAGCTGAGGACTTGGGTAAAGAATACATGCCAACTTACTTAAAATCAACCAATGACTTTGTTTAATACTTTGCATGAGATTTAAATATTTTCCTCTGGCCCTAGCAATTTCTTCAACATCCACTGGAACTGTACCTGCTCAGCACATTCCAAACTACACGGTATGTTTCTTGCATCTTTGTCTTTATTGCTGCACTTGGAATTGTATCCCTCACCTTTCCTACATAATGAATACTTTCAATTACCTATTCCATGGATCACTTCCTAATAAAACCCTTAATATTTCTATATTAATTATTTATTCCACTGCATCCAATGCATGTTTTAGTCAAAACATCTAAGTCAGGGTTTCTCACCCCTGTCAAGCTATTGACAATTTAGACCAGATAAATCTTCTTTTGGACATTGTAATGTTTAGCAGCATCTTTGGCCCCTACTAACTAGCGTGCTAGTAGCATCCCACCAAGTTCTGGCAACCAAAAATATTCCCAGACTTGCTTAAATATTCTTAAGAGACAAAATAACTTCAGATTTAAATAACTGATCTAGGCTTATTTTTCTTATTGCACTTACTTTCCCTGAGGCTTATCATCCCCCGTATGGTACCCTATCATTGAAAGCATGTTGACTAATGGTATAGTTTTCATTTACACTAAATCCACCAGCTTTACAGATAGAATTAATCAACTACTTCCCAAGAAGAGGAATTTAACGTATTTTGGAATTCTACACATTATTTTAGATAAATTTTTCTACAGTAAAGCTACTTTTTGCTTGCTCTCCTACAGTAATGTCAAATTTGTGTTTTCTTAAAGAGTTTCTCTAGATCAAAAGTGTTTCATGTGAATGTTTGTTTATAATCCATTATATCTAGAAACAAAATATGAGTCTCTACAAGTGGTTATCCAGGAGAAAAAAGCCAAATAACTTTGCAAGAGGTGAGTGGTAGTATTCCAAATATTAACCACAGTCAACAGAGACTATTTATCTATGATAATTTTCATTTTGTATCTATCCTACATATGCTGCAACTCCAATTTATTTTTTCACAAATATTTTAAAATAAAGAATGACAGAGATGCCTTGGTGGCTCAGTCGGTTAAGATCAGACTTCAGCTCAGGTCATGATCTCGCTGTTCGTGAGTTCAAACCCCTCTTGGGCTCTGCTGACAGCTCAGAACCTGGAACCTGCTATGGATTCTGTGTCTCCCTCTCTCTTGGCCCTTGCTCCTCTTGCACTCTCTCTCTCTCAAAGATAAACATTAAAAAAAATTGTAAAAAGAATGACAACATTTTTCAAGGAAGGCAAAATGCATCTCCTTTATCTGGTTTAGAAGTAATCCTCTAAGGCCTACCTTTTGTAAAGTAGTGTCTTTTATAAACCAGTTTGTTTATGAATAAACAAAAAACAAAGTCAGATCTATAAATACAGAGAACTGATGTTTGCCAGAGGGAAGGAGGTGGAGGGCTAGACAAAAATGGGTGAAGGGGAGGGGGAAATACAGTCTTCCAGTTATGGAATGAATAAATCATGGTAATAAAAGTTACAAAATAGGGAATATAGTATATGATATTGCAATAGCCTTTGTATGGTACAGATGGTAGCTACATTTGTGGTGAGCATGGCATAAAGTGTGGAGATGTTGAATTACTGTTTTGTATACCTCACACTAATGTGACATTGTGTGTCAATTATACTTAAATTTAAAAAAAATAAGTTTTTAAAATTTTGTTGATAGTAATCTTAAATAATTTTGGCCATTTTATTTTATTTTTAAAGTTTATTTATTTATTTTGAGAGAAAGCAAGGCAGAACACTCTCAAGTACCCACACAGGGGAGTGGGAGGGGTAGGAAGACGGAGAGAGAGAGAGAGAGAGAACTTGAGGCAGGCTCCACACTGTCAGTAGAGAGTCCAATGCAGGGCTTAAACTCACAAACCTTGAGATAATGACCAGAGCCAAAATCAGATGCTTAAGCAACTGAGCCACCCACAGTCTCCTTCAGCCATTTTAAAATATGCTTCAGAAAGATCTAGTTAATGAATACATTCTAACGAAGAATTAATGCTAGAACAATTGATTGACTTGTTCAATGGCTTATTTCTGCATTCTGTTGCATTCATTTGTTTCCTTCCTGTATCGAGGGATGTGAAACCAAGACAATGTGTTTGAATTAGGCAGCATATGTACTTTAAAGGCTTGCCAATATTCACAATTAGGTAGTTACCATTATGTTTCAAGAGTAAGCAAGAAATTTGAAGATAGTGAAATCTCTCCTGTGCTGAAATATTTCCAAATGACTTTTTGATTCCAAAATTGATCATTGTGATAATATTGTGTTAAAACCACCCAAAATATATTTCTTATTTGTGTCATTATATTGAATAAAGAAACATGAGAGATATTTAAAAATCAAAAGGCATGCTTTGCTGAGCCTTATAACCTATACCGGATATAAAATGAAGATATTGTACTTTATTAGGGAAGTGGTTTATGACAGCAACTCTAGATTTTTTAAAATACATCAAAGATAGTCACAAATTCAACTATCAGTTTGTAACAACTTTTTATATTACTCTGGCTGATGTTCTGAGATATATCATAGTTACGGCAACAAGGGTATTGTTTAGATTACAGAGCCATATGTGAATGAGTTCCTCAACAGTTAATGTCTATGTGATAAAGAAATCCTGATAAGAAAAATGGTTTGGATCTGGATGACGATGGGGAAATTTTAGTAAAGTAGCTGGCATTTTCTTCCAGAAACATCAATGTTATATACAGAATTTGTAAACAACTGATTGTTTTTCTTTTTTGTAATCTTGGGTAGCCTAATCAAGGATAGAATACCCAGAGTGACTCCAAGCTGACACCTTATTATTTTCCACATTCCTAAATATTCAAAATTCATTTTCCAAACCATTTATGATTTTGTCTTTTTAATCTTGAATGCTTCTTATAAATCATATTTTGCTTTTGTTTTTCTGAAAATGTTTCATATGTTTCCCTTTATATAGGTATAGGAGTCATATCAGCTGGTCTGTGGCAACCCAGAGCTTATCTCTGGTGATGCCTGAAGCCATGGTGCTGACCTTAGCCAAACTTGACTGAAATGAACTAACCAACAATGATAATACTCCTGTACCCACAAAGGTCTGAGACAGGCCGCAGAGCAGAATTAACTAGTTTGAATGAACTAGTTTGTCAATGCTATTTATAGAAAATATACACATGCATGGGTTTTGCATGGTTTTCAATACGGTCTCTTGGTTTCCGTCATTGAGTATGGTCATGCAGCCTGAAGTCGGTTATGGTTACAGAAGAGTCTAAGAAGACACCATGCATGTGTCTTGGTGGCTGGAAGACAGAGCACATTCTGTGTGATTGAGAGTAGTCCCTGGTAACTTAACAGGAGCTCTTAGATTCCTCAGCTATTTTTCTATGCTATTTCTCTTGCTATACCACATTTGTTTCTTCTTTTTAAAAAAGATTTTGAGTATAGGTGACACACAATGTTGCATTAGCTTCAGGTGTACAACATAGCAATTCAATATCTGTATATGCTATGCTATGCTCACCATAAGTGTAGCTACCATCTGTCACCATACAATGCTGTTACAGTATCATTGACTATTCCCTATGCTATTGACTATGCATTCATTGACTATTATTCTCATGACTTATTCATTCCATTACTGTGTGAATGAATACTCCCACTCTCCTTCACCTGTTTTGCCTATACCTTCAACCCCCTTCCCTCTGACGACTATAGATAGATCTTGTTCCTTACTAAATCTCTACATGAGTATACTCTGTGGAATATCATGAGTTTTTTTTTTCAATTATCTGACTGTGATAGTGGCCCCTTGTATTTAGGTAGAATTTGCAGGATAATTAACTGTATGTCTTTGAGTTATTCTTCTGCTTACTAAGTAACTCTTTTTCTGAACAGTGCTGATGTTTAGAAATCAAATTGGTGTGTGTGTGTGTGTGTGTGTGAGAGAGAGAGAGAGAGAGAGAGAAAGAGAGAGAGACAGAGAGAGAGAGAGAAAGATTGATCCTTCAGAAAATCTGAGGGCATGGGGCACCTGGGTGGCTAAGTCGGTTGAGCCTCCAACTTAGGCTCAGATCATGATCTCGTAGTTCATGCGTTCAAGCCCCACATCGGGCTCTATGCTCACACCCAGCTCAGAGCCTGGAGCCTGTTTCAGATTCTGTGTCTCCCTCTCTCTCTGACCTTCCCTGCTCATGCTGTCTCTCTCTCTCTCAGAAATGAATAAAACATTAAAAAATTTTTCTTAAATCTGATGGCAAAGTCTACTAAAGAAAATTTTCTGTTTGCAGAGGGTTTCAGCATCTACTGTAGATGTCACCTTTGTATCAAGAGGTTTCAAAAAAGGACTGGAAGATTTGTAAGGATCCTATTATAAAATAGCTGACAGATGAGGCTGGTGTCTTTGTTACAGGACATCTGAATCCTCATCACAAGTATTTTGATATTGCCAGTTATGGCAAAGATTATCATGAGCCCAATGCATTTCTGTCCTTTGTGTCTTATGAGACTGTGGAAGAACATGATAAATACGTCAGCAGATGGGTTGCTACATCCCAGATCAAATATCTCATAATCAACCTTTTCTCCAAGTTATGTGTTACCTTGGTTCAGCTAGCATATAGATTAGATAAAGTCATTGTGTTGGGAGCCATTCTGAGCCCACTAGTCAAGAAACTCCTGGTGAGGTTAAAGCAAGTTTGCACGGTCTCTTGCCAATCAGATGACGACCTATATCCACCCCCACTCAATTATTTCTGCTTGAGCACTGACCCCTACGGTACCTTGTTGATCAATATCGGGAGTGATTTGTCCCCTTATTCTGGCCCTGGTATGATGATTGCACCTTGTGAAAGAACTAATTGTGGGAACTTCTTCTTTTGATTATGGGAACAGACATCGTGTCTCCAGAAGGTCCTGTTTCCCTCCATACTTTCCCTTGAGCTATGAACAAGCTAATGACCCCTAGTCATAAAAGATTAACCTTTACATGTACAATTCTGTTTCTACTCTTGCATTAGTCCAAGATGTTCATACAGCTCAACATGCAAATCAACTAACCAAAAATGTCTTTCATGCCCTAGCTATTCAAGAAATCAAAGAAGTAGACACAAAGGCAAATGCACTCGTAGAGACTATTCTACGTATTGGGAAATAAGCTAAACTCTTTAAAGGTATGGTTGGCTCTCTGGTGCAATAAAGCATATAACTGGAAAACCAAGTCTTGCCCGGAGACAAAGAGCCTAATAGAGAGAAGGAACAGATAAGGGCAGAAGATAAGTTAGTACATACACCTTTGCTAACTGATGGTGTATAGCAGCCCCTTCCCTAAGGCCTGCTTTCCACAAACACCTTCCCTTACCCTGGCAGCTGTGATGAGGATGGATAAGAGTATCTACAAATCTATGACTTAATATTAGTGTTATTAAAATGTGAACACCTTGTTATTTTCTTAGTTACTCAACCTCACTATAATTGGGGCTGTTCTGCAAGAAGACTTCTGCAAAACCTGATTCTGTACATTTTCCAAAAACACCTTATCACAAAGAGTTATCCATTGTAAAAATTCCATTTCCTGATGCCATGTTACCATTTGACCTATAAATAAAGACACCAAAACCGACAGGACAGAGATGCCTGCCTGGTGATCAGAAAGGATCTCAGGGCTTTCTCACTCTCTTTCGCCGACACCGTCCATCCTTCAGAGACCCCTGGACCTGTCGGAGCCAGCGCGACCTCTGACACCACTGTTCCTTTCCAGAGACTGAATGAGTCTGTGCTTGTTTACAGTTGCCCTCTGCAGTTTACAGCTTATGGTTTTTCTAAAAATGCATGCCTGTTTTACATGTCATAAGCTCATGGCATAATGCAATGATGCCTGAGGAAGAATACTATGGGCTTAAGAAATGCTCTCAACAGGCTGCTGGCAGTAGAAAGCTCCACGTTTGTGGCCCTTTGGACAAAGGCATATACTCTTTTAAGAAAAATATTTATTTTAAGAAAAATTTAAGCTGTAACAATGCTTTTCTCAAGCTGATAGCTGTTCTGCCTTCATAAACTCTGAATGCTTTCACTTTCTCTTTTTGTTAATGGGGCCTACATGGCACCTTGTATATTTCTGGGACATGTCAAGTTTTGCTCAGTGTCAATGCTTGGTACCGAATGATTGGGTGGGAATGGGAGGGTATAATAACCCTCTGGCAATAAGATATGTAACCAGAACAGTCTGTTCCTAGCACAGCTGAAAATGACACTCGTTCCAGAATGTGTGAATAACCAAGCCTTTGGCTGAAACTACAAAATAAAAATCATTTTAATACAATTATTACAATATTCCTGTGCCCATGAACTACTCTGTACCATTCACTCATAAATTAAACAAGGTCAGTTTGAGAGCTAATGCAGACCTTAGAAATGGTCAAAAAATACAGAAACATTAGAGAAGCATAGTTAATTTCAGCTACAAAGATTCAATGTGAATTAAAGCATAACACTGTTTTCTTACATTTGTGAAACAAGGTACCATCAGTAGCTGCCTGGAGTTGGACTAAAATGTGGAGGTCAAAACTGTCTTATGCGCTTGAGGCTGAGTATTACTCTCCAGAAAAAAGAAAGAATGCCTTTTGTTCCCACTAATTGGCAAACAAACCAGTTTCCTTTTCCTTTTCAAACATCATCAACACATCAGTATTCATTTTCTCCATAAAATAGATTTTCAAAATATCTTCTTAGTTTTTTTAGAGTATATATAAACTGTTTAATATGTTGATGATTGATGATTTGAATACTATGTCTGCCTCCTTAAGGATGTGTCTACTCATATCTTTTAAGATATCAATAATGATTAATACTAAAATTTTATCATTTCACAAAAAATTGTTGATAAATTTATTTTACCTTTAAATCTTTGGATTTATCATACCTAAAGCATATCTTTTTTTACTGTTTATCTCACCCAAATGCAGATATAGGAATGTCTTTTATTTCTTTTTAAATGTGAGTATCAAAATGTTCTTGTTTTTCTGCAAGAGCTGCAATTCTTTTTATTTTTATTCCTTTCAACCATAAGCTCCTTTTAAATTCATATTGTTAACCAAAAGATCTAGTAAAGTTGCGAACTCATTCAATCATTTTCAGTACTCTCTCAAGTCTCATGTAGCAAAGGAGAAATTCAGGAACTTCCTCACTCTGATTAGTGTTAATGGTCATGTCATATAAAATATTTCATGGATATGAATCCTAACTTTGTTAGGATTCAAGCCTACCTTGTTGCTGGGCACTCTTTGACCCAGTCACGTTGTGTATGCCTAATTCTTTAAAAACGACTAAGATCTTTCTTGGGCTATGTTAATTTTTGGAAATTATACACTCTTGAATACTTAGAAATGTTTACTACTCTTTTAAGTTATGGGCAAATAAAACCACATTTTTGAGGCTCTCAAGATGATCATAAGGTACCTTTTCTGCACTCCCATAGCATATTAATCATGACTCTGGACAATTATAGCTGATACTGATACTAAAATAATAGATAAAGTTTATTGAATACTTACTATTTGTTAAGCACAGAAAGCATTCTCTTTTTAAATTTTAAATAAATTATTGAATAGGTAAAATTACTAAATGTGTAAGTGGGAGTGCTACCGTTTTAATCGAGGTTTATCTGGGTTTTAAGAACCTGATACAGTATCCCTATGTAACAATTCCTATTATAGGTTAGTTTGAAAATGTATTGTTTTGAGTCTCTCTGTAGAATGAAATAAACTAAACTCCTAGCACAGAAGCCTATCTAGTATGGTTGACTACTAATTTCAAGACTATTGCCTGGCAGATATCTTGCAGTTAGTAATTAATAAATGGATGCAAGAATAATATAATTGATTTCAGCACTGCCAGAAAATTGAGTATTTCATGCGTAAAAGTTCATTTCAAAAGGGTTATTCATGGAAGCTTTAATTCTGACACTGAAACATACACATTAGCTCATGTTCTTTCAAAGATATAAAATCCTACATTAACATTCAAAATGAAAAGTATTATCTTAGGTAATCAATTTCTGACCACAAAGCATTTTTAAAATCACTATTGAAGCCATGAATTATTTCAGTCACTAAACTGGAATATTAGACAGACGAGGAAGCAGGGAAGTTGTTTTGTGATATAAAACTGAGGTCTTAACCATTTATTATGGTTACTGACATTTTTTAAGGAAAGAAAACAAAAACAGTTTCAAAAGCCTGTGTATATTCCAATTTGTGAAATTCCCTTCTCAACTAAATTTATCCTGAACTTTCAAATCTTCAAATGGAATTTCTTCCTGTGCTCAGCTGTCGAGAAATTTGCAGTATGGCATTATACAGCTGTCAAATTCCACCCACGGGACCTGATTTGGTAGTTTACACAAGCAAAACTTCTACTGACACTAGGGACAGTTACCATTTTTAGTATTTGTTGGGAATGAAGAAAAAGAATTGCTTCATTTGGAAAAACCTTTTTAGAAATTATTTTATACATAAAAAGAGAAAATATAAAAAGAATCAATTAAGCTTTTCCAAATATATTTTAAAAAATCAAAACCCACTACATATTTGTTTTAGTTGCAAAAATTCATGAGCATATTAAAGATGTTTTCCTATTATATCTCATTGTCCAGGCAAAAGTGAATACTGAATTTCTTATTACATGCTTTAAATGTCTAAGATGTAGAGATGGAATTGGCAAAATTAAGCATCAAACAAATAAGACAAAAGAAAGTGAGTGAATTCAATGAATTAACTGTGAGTCGTGATACAAAATGCAAACCGAAACAATCACTTCTTAAATACATTTAGGAGGAAGAGTTAAAGAAATGAAAGGCTAGAAAGCTATTGCAAGATTTTAGAAGGGAAGTATCAGTCAGCACCATTGTAAGGAAGTATCTACTTAAATGTATCGCTATTATCTTGACATTTGAAATAACCTAAAGCAGGATAGGAGACTAAATGTTGACAATTGGGAAAATAAGTTTTTAAGATGAAGCCCTCCCAGGTAAAGTCTCAATTATGAGAGCAAAGCGGAGAGATCTTATCACACAACAGTAGGGTTACAATGTTGGAATGAGGGGAGTTAGTTCATGGAAAGTCAGGAGTGTCAGGATTCTTCTCCCCACTTCTTCTGACTTGGGAAGTAGTAGATCTGACCCAAAACTGAAATTGAGCACATCATATCTAAAAGTACTCACCAATATATTGGGCAGGTTGTCCAGCATGAAGACAGCCTGGCCAGCATGGCCTTTTCATCCCATAATGGAAGAGAGGGGCAGACACCCTGCTTCCTCTTTGCCAGCACCCATTCACTGAGACCTCCAGTGTGGACTCACCACCAACATCCCTAGAGCCAGTGGGCAGTCTTGTCTCACAATGAAATATGCTTAAACTGTCTATAGCAATTAAAAATCATGTCCTTGTAGTATGAACATAAATCCAAGAACTGTCAGGCATTTAAGAACAATCAGCAACACAAATCAGACTCAAGAGTAAACACATAAAACTATGTTGGAACCCATAGTCGCTGCTTTGCCAATCCCCTTTACAGTGGATGAACTGGATGTGTGCTAGCCACAGTTCTCTAGTCCTAATCTCTCTAGTCCTGACCTGGATCCCAACTTTTTGATGTACTCAGAGATTTCACTATTGAAACTATCTCCTTTCCCTAATGAATCCTTATTTCCTCCTCTCATTTACATTATTACCCTATGCAAACATGCTATATTTTATTGAAAAACAAAACAGAGACCTCCTGGACTTTTTACACCTGCATCTTCCAGGCAAGTACTAAGTTCCAATGTAGAACCAAACTCCACAAAATGCTTGCTTGCTTCCTGTCTTCCGGACATTTAGTCTAATCAGACTTTCCAATCACCACTTATCCCAGGTCACCAATTAATTCTGCATTACCAGACCCTAAAGCCAATTAGGACTTGGAGACTGAGAACTGTGTAGCCAAGCAGTGGGCACCAAGCATATGCCCACAGAGAGTAGAGGCAAGTGGTGGCCTAGTCACGCCCTGTTCAATATGGTGCTGTCTGCAGTTTCCTTGTGGTTGTGGGGCAGCTGAAGCCCTTACTTTCTCCAAGGAGCTAATGACTTTGTCAATCACTGTGGCTAGAGCACAAAAGGAGAGATGTCGCTGTGGGAGGAAGAAACATCTTTGACACCCACACTTCAGTGTGTTTACTACTTAACAGGCAGTAATATATCTGCATTCGAGTAGATCATATACGACAACAACGATGTCATCCACAAAGATGTGATCACCAAAACGCAGCAGATGGCTTTTCAGATAATGTCTGAGATTGCTGCTCTGAAAAAGGATATGATTATTTTGTAGAAGAGTAAGTTTTCAGCCCACAAAGCAGAAAATGAGAAAAAATAAAACTTGAATGGTATCTGTTACAACAGCAAGTAATGGTTGAAGTGATGAAACTCCAAATAGATGAAAAATTAAACTTCAATCTAGGGGAAGAGCAGCATTAAAAAAATATTGTATTCACCGAAGAAAAAGAAGCTGTGTAAAATGAGGGCAAAAGAGGTAAGTTTGCACATCCAGCAAGATGGCGCTCTCACCCAGATGCAGAGCAGGAAAACACTGAGGATTCTGGCTTAAAAGCCTTGTAGGAACCATACAAACTTTATGATACTAGATATTTATCAGCGTCTGTGTTTACATGCATAACAACAGCTCTGGGATTCTACTGGCTATGGATATAATAACTTTTCTATTTAAAGAATGGCTGCTTTCTTTTTCCTAAAAAAAAAAAAACATTGTCTTCCCCCCCTCCACTCTCAAATTGTAACTTTGCTTTTGATTTTGTGCATATTGTTTACTTGGTGCAAATTATACTTGTATAACCAATGTAAAGATGTCATGAACTTCACAGCATTCCCTTTGTCTTTTCAGTTTTGTTGACTTTTTATGCTGAATGTTGCTCAGTAATGTGAACTCCGCTGGACAATGAATTTTGCCTCACCTGTGGTGCACAGTAATAGTAAATATCATATAATATCTACAATTTAAAAGAATTTGTATCTGTAGGATTTGGATGCTCCATTTAAAAGGCCAATGCCTTTGTTACATGATTTATTTACTCTAAATAAAAACTCCAAACCCTCTATATCCAAGCCCTAGTATCAGCTATTCCCTCTACCACACTATTGGCTTCAGAGTGTGGTGTTTTAACAGGCTCATATGTGTGTTAACGATATGGATGGACTTGAGCAACCAAAGTAGTTTTCCTCCCACTGCCCTACTGAATCATTCTTGTGGTTACTTTTTATGTGTCAGCCAGAAAAAGCAAAATTAAGAATCATATTGATGAGGAGAGGGGGGCAAGATGGCGGAGAAGTAAGGAGCTCCGTACTTGCACTCGCGCCCATACATCACACAGAAAAGATCTGAAGCCATTGGAAACCTTACAAAACCTGAGAGATTGGGAGAAAAAGGACACAGAATCCACTGAGAGAGACTTCTAACGAGAGTGCGAACTGGGGAAGATAAAATCGGGCCGGGATTGGAGACTCCAGGGTCGGAGGTGATCCCCCTCTACCCTCTACAGGGAGTGAGAGGGGAAAAAGAGAGAGTCCAAAACAGAAAAACCTCTGCTTGGGGAAAAACCTCCTCTCGGTGCATAGAAAGACCGTACTTGCCAAATACCTGCACACCGGGTCCCTTCGCGCCAACTGGTCCTGGGGGGTGCTGAGCACACAAACTACTTCTTTGTGCTGGCTCCTGACGGCTGGACTTCAGAGTGAGCGCGCCTGCCACCATCATAGCTCCCGGGCGGCTTGGGCCCCAGAAAGAGCCGCGCGGACACCGGACGTCTGCGTTCCTGGCTGGCTGGAACTCGAGAAGGAAGGCAAAGAACTGAAAACTGGGAAATTTGCCTGTGAGTTCGTGTTTCGGGTGACGAGCCATAGAGGGACCTGGTTTTCCTCACTCCAGAGGGCTCAGCACACCCGGCAGGAAAGCCCCCGCGCATGCGCGCCAGCCTGACCCAGAGAAGGAAGCAGCGATTCTGACTCCACCCCCAGAGCTCAGCAGGGGGCCTGGAATTGCCCAAGGGGTATGCCTGGGAAGCTGTGTCTAAGGCAATTTCAGGGGGGCTAAAAGACTGGGATTTGGAGACTGGGACTGGCTTGAGTTGAAGAGTGCAACCAACTTTGGCTGCGCCCCCGGTATGGGGAGTTTACACGCCCAAAAAAGTGAGGTGCAGCGCTTGGTTCAAGAAGGGACTGGAGCACGATCACTCTCCTCCCCACTACCGCCAAGGCAGAGATCACGCCTGAGGCATTGGATCACGCCACGCCGATCCCTGCCTGAGACTGTCCTCCTCCCGTTTCTTTTCCCTCCTTTTTCTTCTTTCTCTTTTCACTCTTTATTCACCAGAACACTGACCTGATTAACTCTGGTCTCCAATATGCTTAAACAATCACAACGAGTCCATTCTGTAAATGTAAATTCTACACCTACCGACATTTTCATCTCTTTCTCTCAGGAGTGATTAGACTATATAGTTTCTCTGGATAATTCCAACATCCTTCTTTCACCTATCCAACCATATTCTACCCTTTACCTCTTTGAAAAAAGCTTCTTATCCTTTCTGCCTGTTCATTCTATTTCCAATTTGCCTCATCACCACCCTGTCTTCTCTCTCTTTCTCTATGCTCTTCAACAAGTACTGCATATACACGGCTATTTAACTGTAGCTGGGATATCTAGTTATATGCTTTAAACCGTTCTTTCTCCATTGGTTTTCTTCTTCTTTCCTTTTTTCCCCCTTTTGACCCTTTTATGTATTTTATACTCCCTATTATTTGCCCTCCCTCCTCCGTCTTTTCTTTTAACTTTTTCATTTTCCCTCTCGCTTTGCATGTTAGTTGAATGAGCCTGTGCGTTTGTGTGCTCCTGTTCCCTGTGTGTTTGTCTGTCTGTTTTCTTTTCCAGGGCTACCTCAAGAAACAAGCCAGAGTACACAAGGTGGAGAGTCCCAAATATCACTACGAGTAGGAAAATAAAATAACCAAGCTCCCAACAAGAGAGACCAAGGGATACCATTCAAAAAACACTCTCTGAAAGGATAGGCCCTGGACAGTCAAAGAGTCTTCTTGGATATAGCAGCGCTCATAGAAACAGAGAGCATAACAGGTCTTTAAAACCAACAAGAGCTGGAAAGCTAACTAAAATGATGAAACGAAAGAGCTCTCCTCCAAAGAAACTCCAAGAAGAAATGACAGCTAATGAACTGCTCAAAACAGCTATCAGCAGCATAACTGAACAAGATTTTAGAATAATAATGGTAAAATTAATAGCTGGGCTTGAAAAAAAACATAGGGGACATCAAAGAAACTATGGCTACAGACAGAATGGAAAATAAAAATAGGCATGAAGAATTAAAAATGCGATAAATGAGATACATAATAAATTAGAGGCCTCAAATGCACGGATTGAAGAGGCAGAAAGGAGAATAAGTGATTTAGAAGACACCATTATAGAAAAACAAGAAGCTGACAAAAAAAAGAGACAAACTGATCCAGGAACAGGAAAGAAGAATTCGAGAGCTCAGCGATACGGTCAAATGCAACAATATCCATATCATAGGAATCCAGAAGAGGAAGAGAGAGGGAAAGGTGCTGAAGGAGTCCTGGAACAAATTATAGCAGAGAACTTCCCCGAGCTGGGGAAGGAAGTAAATGTGGAAATACAAGAGGCTCAGACGACTCCCCTCAGATGTAACTTGAATCAATCTTCTACATGGAATATCACAGTAAAAATGGAAAAATACAAGGACAAAGAGAGAATTTTGAAAGCAGCTAGGGAGAAAAGAGCCCTAACATACAAAGGGAAACCTATCAGAGTGGTGACAGACCTATCTACTGAAACGTGGCAGGCCAGAAAGGAAGGTCAGGAGATCTTCAATATGGTGAACAGTAAAAATATGCAGCCAAGAATCTTCTATCCAGCAAGCCTGTCATTCAAAATAGAAAGAGAGATAAAAACCTTTCCAAATAAACAGAAATTAAAAGAATTTGTCACCACTAAGCCAGCCCTACAAGAAATCCTGAGGGGGACGCTCTGAAGGAAAGGTTGCAAGGAACAAAGATACCAGAGACACCACCACAAACATGAACCCTACAAAAGATACAAAGACTCTAAACCCACATATGTCAATAATAACACTGAATGTAAATGGGCTGAATGCTCGAATCAAAAGACATAGGGTAGCAGAATGGATTAAAAAACAAAATCCATCTATCTGCTGTCTACAAAAAACTCATTTTAGATTGGAAGATACCTTCAGATTAAAAGTAAGAGGATGGAGAAATATATATCATGCTACAGGAAATCAAAAGAAAGCCGGAGAAGCTATAGTTATATCAGACAAACTGGACTTTAAATTAAAGACAATAACAGGAGATGAAGAAGAGCACTACATAATAATTACAGGGTCCATCCATCAGGAAGAACTAACTATCATAAAATTCTACGCACCAAACATGGGAGCACCTAAATATCTAAAACAATTAATCACAAACAGAAACAAGCTTAGAGATAAGAATGTGCTAATAGTAGGGGACTTTAATATTCCGCTTACAGCAATGGATAGGTCAACCAGACAGAAAATCACTAAAGAAATAATGGACTTGAAAGACACATTGGACCATATGGACCTGACGGATATATTTAGAACTTTACATCCTAGGCCCGGGAATTTACCTTCTTCTCAAGTGCGCATGGCACATTCTCCAAGATAGATCACATACTGGGACATAAAGCAGCCCTCAATAAATATAAAAGAATAGAGATCCTACCATGCACACTGTCAGATCATTATGCTTTGAAACTTGAAATCAATTACGTGAAGAAGTCTGGAAAACCTCCAATAACATGGAGGTTAAAGAACACCCTTCTAAAGCATGAATGGGCCAATCAGGCAATTAGAAATGAAATTTAAAAATAGATGGAAACAAATGAAAATGAAAACAGAACAATTCAAAATCTATGGGATGCGGCAAAGGCAGTCCTAAGAGGAAAGTACATTGCTCTCCAGACCTATTTCAAGAGATTAGAAAAAGCACAAGTCCAAAATCTAACAGCTCACCTAAAGGAACAAGAGGCAGAGCAACAAGAATACTCTAAACCCAGTAGAAGAAGAGGAATAGTAAAACTCAGAGCAGAAATAAACAACATAGAGACCAAAGAAACAATTGAACAGATCGATGAAACCAAGAGTTGGTTTTTTGAAAAAGTAAACAAAATTGACAAACCTCTAGCCAGACTTATCAAAAAGAAAAGAGAGAGCACCCAAAAGACAACATCATGAATGAAAATGGACTTATTACCACCAACCCCTCAAAATACAAGCAGTTATCAGGGAATACTATGAAAAATTATATGCCAACAAATTGGACAACTTAGAAGAAATGGACAAATTCCGAAACACACACTCACTACCAAAATTCACACGGGAAGAAATAGAAAACCAAACAGACCCATAACGAGTGAAGAAATCGAATCAATGATCAAATATCTCCCAACAAATAAGAGACCTGGACATGATGGCTTCCCTGGGGAATTCTACCAGACATTTAAAACAGAACTAATACCCATTCTTCTCAAGCTATTCCAAAAAATAGAAATCGAAGGAAAACTCCCGGATTCATTTTATGAAGCCAGCATCACTCTGATTCCCAAGCCAGACAGAGATCCAGCAAAATAAGAGAACTACAGGCCAATATTCTTGATGAACACGGTTGCAAAAATCCTCAACAAGATCCTTGCAAATCGAATCCAGCAGCACATAAAAAAAATCATCCACCAAGATCAAAAGGGATTCATTCCTGGGTTACAGGGCTGGTTCAACATTCGCAAATCAATCAATGTGATACATCACATCAATAAAAGAAAAGATAAAAACCATATGATCCTGTTAATAGATGCAGAAAAAGCACTTGACAAAATACAGCATCCCTTCTTAATAAAGACTCTCGAAAAAGTCGGGATAGAAGGAACGTACTTAAACATCATCAAAGCCGTCTATGAGAAGCCTTCAGCTAACATCATCCTCAACGGGGAAAAGAGAGCTTTCCCCCCTGAGATCAGGAAGACAACAAGGATGTCCACTCTCACCACTGTTGTTTAACATGGTGCTGGAAGTCCTAGCATCAGCCATCAGACAACAAAAGAAAATCAAAGGCATCAAAATCGGGAAAGAAGAAGTCAAACTTTCACTCTTCGCAGATGACATGATACTCTACATCGAAAACCCGACAGACTCCACCAGAAGCCTATTAGAACTGATCCAAGAATTCAGCCAAGTTGCAGCCAAGTTCAACGTACAGAAATCGGTTGCATTTTTATAGACCAACAATGAAGCAACAGAAAGAGAAATCGAGAAACTGATCCCATTCACAATTGCACAAAAAACCATAAAATACCTCGGAATAAACCTAACCAAGGATACAAGAGATCTATATGATGATACTATAGAAAACTTATGAAAGAAATTGAAGAAGACACAAAGAAGTGGAAAATCATTCCATGCTCATGGATAGGAAGAATAAGTATAGTTAAGATGTCATTACTACCCAAAGCACTCTACACATTCAATGCAATTCCAATCAAAATTGCACCAGCATACTTCTCAAAACTAGAACAAACTATCCTAAAATTTGTATGAAACCACAAAAGACCCCGAATAGCCAAAGTAATACTGAAAAATAATAACCAAAATGGGAGGGATCACCATCCCAGACTTTAGCCTCTACTACAAAGCTGTCATCATCAAGACAGTATGGTGTTGGCACAAAAACAGACACATAGACCAATGGAACAGAATTGAGAACTCAGAAGTGGACCCAAAAGTATACAGCCAACTAATCTTTGACAAAGCAGGAAAGAATATCCAATGGAAAAAAGACAGCCTTTTTAACAGATGGTGTTGGGAGAACTGGACAGCAACATGCAGAAGAATGAAACTAGATCATTTTCTCACACCATGCACAAAAATAAACTCAAAATGGATAAAGGACCTGAACGTGAGACAGGAAACTATCAACACCCTAGAGGAGAAAGCAGGAAACAACCTCCTTGATCTCCACAACTGCAACTTCTTACTTGACACATCCCCAAAAGCAAGGGAATCAAGAGCAAAAATAAACTGTTGGGACCTCATCAAGATTAAAAGCTTCTGCACAGCCAAGGAAACAACCCAGAAAACTAATGGCAACCAACGGAATGGGAAAAGATAGTTGCAAATGACATATCAGATAAAGGGTTAATATCCAGAATCTATAAGGAACTCACCAAATTCCACACCCAAAAAACAAACAACCCAACAAAGAAATGGGCAGAAGATATGAACAGACACTTCTCCAAAGAGGACATCCAGATGGCCAACAGACACATGAAATGATGCTCAGCATCGCTCCTCATCAGGGAAATACAAATCAAAACCACACTGAGATACCACCTCACTCCAGTCAGAGTGGCTAAAATGAGCCAATCAGAGAACTCTAGATGCTGGCGAGGATGTGGAGAAACGGGCACCCTCCTACACTGTTGGTGGGAATGTAAACTGGTACAGCCCCTCTGGAAAACAGTGTGAAGGTTCCTAAGGAAACTAACAATAGAACTCCCCTATGACCCAGCAATAGCACTGCTAGGAATTTACCCAAGGGATACCGAAATGCTGATGCATAGGAGCACATGTACCCCAATGTTCATAGCAGCACTCTCCACAATAGCTAAAACCTGGAAAGAGCCTAAGTGTCCATCAACAGATGAATGGATCAAGAAGATGTGGTTTATCTATACCATGGAATACTACATGGCAATGAGAAACAATGAAATCTGGCCATGTGTAGCAACACGGATGGACCTTGAGGGTGTTATGCTGAGCGAAATAAGTCAGGCAGAGAAGGACAACTATCATATGTTTGCACATATAAGAGGATTAGGAGGAACTTGACGGAGGAACAAGGGGGAGAAGAAGGGGGGAGATGGTGGGGGAAAGGGAGGGGGCAAACCATGAGAGACTCTTGAATACTGACAAAAATTGAGAACTGATGCATGTGGGGAGAAGGAGGGATGGGAATGGAGGAGGGCACTTGTGGGGATGAGCACTGAGTGTTATGTGGAAACTAATTTGACAATAAACTATTTGTAAAAAGAAAAAAAGAAGAATCATGGTGATGAAATATTACAATGTAATGGAGAATATTTTTTACTCATTTTTAAACACAAGATTTCTGGGGGCGCCTGAGTGGCTTAGCCAGTTAAGTGTCTGACTTTCGCTAGGTCATGATCTCGCGGTTCGTGGATTCGAGATCCGCGGCGGGCTCTGTGCTGACTGCCAGCTCAGAGCCTGGAGCCTGTTTCGGTCTGTGACTCCCTCTCTCTCAGACTCTCCCCTGCTCATGCTCTCTCTCTCTCTCTCCTAGAAATAAATAAAATATATTAAAAAAAATAAAACACAAGATTTATTTCTCTACCTTTTCCCGTTATGTTAGAGCTATATTTATTTTCCCTTGTGGAATTATCCACTAGAAAATGTGTTAATCTTGCAAGATCATGAAACAGAACATCAAAACTCTTGCTGAGCTACTCTACCTTGCAAGGATTCAGATAATTTTAAACATTAGGCAATAACACAGGGGAGGCAGGGGCACCTGGGTGGCCCAGTTGGTTAAGCATCTGACTTCAGGTTATGATCTCAGGCTTTTGAGTTCGAGCCCCATGTCGGGCTCTGTGCTGATAACTCAGACCCTGGAACTTGCTTTGGATTATGTGTCTCCCACTCTGCAGCTCCCCTACTCGCACTCTCTCTCTCTGTCTCTTTCTTTCAAAAATAAAATAAAAACATTACAGTTTTTTTTTAAAATGGCACTAGGGAGGCAAAGGACAGAACATCTGCAAAATTTTCAGATAACAACTTTGGTCCTAATACATGGGGAAATACGCCGTAGTTTAATATTCAAAATATATTTTTCTAGGAACAAATGAAAACATCATTGTCAAACACCTCAAAGCCCGTATCCAATAGCAAATATATTTGTATGTCCATTTCATCTAGTAGTCATCCAGGTAATTCTTACTGAAGGCCCTTCTGCTACCTAACATTTCTCTTTCCCTAACTGCTAACCTGATCAATTCAAGCTGCCTGAACACCTTTTACAGCCTTACTGCTTCATTAACAAGCACCATCTATTTGGATGTATGGTCCTTTAAAAGAATCATTAACTTTGATTTTTGTGCAACTTTTATTATGTCATATTAGTTTCTAGCTTAACATCTAACAAAAGTGGGGGTGCCGGGGTGGCTCTGTCGGTTAAGCATCCGACTTCGGCTCAGGTCACGATTTCATGGTTCATGGGTTCGACCCCTGCACTGGGCTCTGTGCTGACAGCCAGCTCAGAGCCTGGAGGCTGTTTCAGATTCTATGTCGCCTTCTCTCTCTGACCCTCCCCTGTTCACACTGTCTCTTTCTCTCTCAGAAATAAATTTAAAAAAATTAAAAATTTTTTAAAAATCTAGCAAAAGTAGAATCCGAATGTATTCATTTTTTTCCCTCACCTTGTGTTGAGAAATCACAAATTCAAGAAGATTTGAGTCAAACAAGAAATGTTGCTGAAATATATATCTAAATCTTTTAAAACCAGACCCCTGATAATGGGAGGTGTAGTTGCTGTTACATAACAGTTAGATAGAAAGGAAAGAGTTTTAATCTAGGTAACCACTTGGGTACCTCTTAGCACCCCTTTACCTGATTTTGATGGTAGATAAGTTTGCCAGTCATGGCCTTAGAATGGCACCAGTGGTCAATGGCAAACACCTCTCAGGGAAGAGTGTTGGAGGTTATCGAACCAAATAAGCCACTCAGACCCCAGAGGTACTGGCTGAAAATGAGGGGAATCCAAAATGGATACTAAAGGTAGAGGAAAGAATAGTCTAGTACTAGCTGTCATCTCATGGCCAGCTGGAATGACAGATGCTGTAATTTGTCCCTCTAAATTTCCACTTACAAATTTCCCCCAGGGGAAAAAGAAAGCTCATTGGAATCCCGTAGTTCTGCTTCTCGAAGTTTATATTAAAAAAAAAAAAATCTGTCTAGGCAGTGCCAAGGGGGACTGTCATCAATGCTGTAATCTATCTTCTAGATTTTCCTTCAGTAATTACCTGGAATTATTCCCCCCAGGTCCTAGGCTACTCTAGGTTGACTGCCCTTGGCAGTTAGAACTTTCCATGAATTTTCCTCAGCTGAAGAGAGAAATCTGATCCTTGGTCATGCTCTGTTCCTAGGCAAAGGTTATATCCAATGCCTGCTTGATGTGGACAGCACAGAAAATTATCATATCAAAACTAAATATAATTTTCCTCTTTTTAATTTAGTGCATTAGTAACCTACAAACATAGATAAGAGTTTGAAATTTGAACTTGGAAATTTTTATCTATCTTCCCTTTTCCCAAATTCAAAATCTGTGAATCTATAGAATCCTTATTAAATAACCTGAGAGAATATGATAAAAACATGCAATGTAATGATAAATAACATTTTATTTTATTTAAAAAATTTTTCATTTATTTTGAGAGAGTGAGAATCCCAAACAGGCTCTGGCTGTTGATGCGGAGCCCAACGTGGGGCTCAATCTCACAACTGCAAGATCACAACCTGAGCCAAAATCAAGAGTCAGATGCTTAACCGACTGAGCCACCCAGACACCTGAATGACAAATAACATTTTAAAAACATGAGTACATTTTAACTCTGGAAAGTCTTAGGGAGCTTGCCTCTTCTCTCACAAGATTATTTTACTACATTTAACTCTAATAGAAAGAAACTCTGTAAACAGAAATCGGTCATTTATAACTGTCTTTGCTTTCATTCATGTAATAGGAGCATTCAATAAATAAGCACTTCACTTTATGTAGGACTATGCTAGATTAAAACAAAATGGAGATTTGTTTTTAAATCTCACAGCTCTAGAAGTAACATCAAAGTGTATCCGAAAGAATGGCTGGGGGGGAAAAATACAGTTAGATGGACTGAGCAAGCAAAGTGAAGGAATAGCAAGGTGTAATCTCATATATACTTACCTGCCAACTAATGAGGCAGAAATTGCTCAGCCTGCTTTTCCTAGGTTAAAAGACACAAAGAAATAGAGCGCCCAGTTAGGTGGAAGGCCACCCCATAGGCAGCCTGAAGCTGACCAGCACATTGTTACTTGAATGTAATGCAAAGGTAAAAAAGTCAATCTATATGAAACAATCCATTGATTAACCAACTTTTTTCCTTGAGTAAAAATTTCAAGAAGTTGTGTAAGGACAGTGTTTAGAACAAACAATGATTCTAAACTCTCCCTGTATTTTAGTAAAATGTAGTCTAACTTCAACATAAAGAAAAGTAACATACAAAGAGAAGGCAAAGTGAAGAACAGCTTAACAACATAAGCATTAACTACGGTCACAAGTAAGTTGTTGATATTAAAAGCAAACAAAAACAATGGTAGAATAGAGCATAAAACAATGATTTGTCACATTACACTCCCTGCTTTCTGTAATGAAATGAAATGTACTCCTGTGAAAATTTCACCACCCCTATACAAAGAAGATGTAATGAGTTGTGCCCTCCTCCCCGCTGCTGCTTTTTTTTGTAAATGTCATTGGTAGAAAGACACAGTGTATTTTTCCTCTGGTTCACAAAATATCAGATCCAAAGAAACCCTGTGAAAGAGAAAGTAGGAAAAATGGAGGCAACAAAGACTTTCGGCAAGAAAGGAAAACTGGAAAGTAGAGCTGAGACAGTCATAATCACAGGCTGTTAGAGCTGGAATGGCCCTTAGAGATAAACTTGTCCAAAGCACTAAATGCTTTTGTTAGCTCTAAGGAGCTGAAGTGATTTTCAAGGTTGCACAATTACTAAATGAAAGAAAGAGAACCTGAGTCCTTATCTCTTGATTCCTGACCCCATGCCCTGGTGTCACATGACTTAAGGTCCAAAATGTTCCACTTATTCTGCAGGGTTTATAGAAAAGTGGAGAACATATCTAATGTGCATGCAAAGGAGTCCAGTGAGTCCTGACAGATTAGGCACATTATCCATTTCAATCTGATATTTTCTGTGTTTACAACAGAGTTGCAGAAAATGACCACACTAGATTCCAAGGCTCAGTCTTTAAAGTTTTTACAGGTAGCTGGGGTGGGGGTGGGGCACCTGGGTGGCCCAGTTGGTTTAGCATCTGGCTTTTGATTTCAGCTCTCCTGGTTTTTTAGATGGGAGTCTCATATGGGGCTCTGCACTTGGGATTCTCATCCTCTCTCTCTGCCCCTCTCCGCCCCCCACCCCAAATAAATAAACATTAGAAAAAGAGTTGTCTTCCAGGTAGGGCCATGATTATGTTTATTTTTAAATGGAATTTAAAGATTCACAGTAATCTACTGTCAGCAGATGCGCAATGAATAAGGGACTTCTTAATCTTCCCGAATATCCACCCTCTCTTCCTCTCTTTCCTTCACCTTGACTTTTAGCAGGGCACATTGCCTTTGTTCCAGCTGGTGATGCCTGTTCTAGCATTCACAGCTACATGTCACCATATGATTAAATCTAATCCAATCAAACTGAACAAAAGCAAAGGGCAATTTCTAACTCATGTCTTCAAAAACACAGTTATTTGTCTCACTCTCTCCTTCCCCTTTTTATTCTTTGAAAACAATGGATGTCACAGGAGCACCCATTTTATTGAAGAGATGACAGACATATATTAGGAATGCCAGATAGTCTTTTAAGCTTAGACCAATATGGATAATAAGGAAGTGTATTAGGAGAGTTTGTTAAGTTCCATTGTCAACCATGGTGTATAAATTCAACATTTAATTTTAAACATAGATACACATACTTTTAGATAAATATAATAGTTCCACATGTAAGGTTTCTTTTTTAATCTAAGTGTGATACAGGTCTTTTCTTTTCTTTGAAAAATATCTTTAGGGGCGCCTGGATTGCTTAGTCAGTCAAGCATCAGACTTTGGCTCAGGTCGCGATCTCACAGTTTGTAAGTTCAAGCCCCTCATCGGGCTTTGTGCTGACAGCTCTGAGCCTGGAGCCTGCTTCAGATTCTGTGTCTCCCTCTCTCTCTGCCCTTCCCCTGCTCACTTTCTGTCTGTCTCTCTCAAAAATAAGTAACATTAAAGTTTTAAAAAATGTCTTTAAAAAGGATCAAAGATTTGTAGAAAGGCACAGATTTGTAGAAAAAGATAATTCCATGAATCTGTGAGGAATTCTAGTGAAAAAGTCAGGGCCACTTCACTGACAAAAACAAATCTAAATGCTTTGAGGAGTGACCTCAGCAGTGAAATTAGAAGTGCCCCAGAAATGTTGACTAAGGGATACCTTAGTTCAGGAACTCAGCAAATGCCCTCACCAGGATCCATTTCTTTAGTCCATGGAACTCAAATAAAGCTATTGCTGCTTCAAAAGAGTCAAATGATCCAGAATAATCATTCATTGGGGATCATTCAACAAAACACAGTCAAAGATATTTCACAGTTTTTCCTTGTTTCACCTGTGGGAATATTGCTTCTAAGTTTAGATAATGATGTTGTCACATGGAGAACTTAGAATGGCATCAATAAAAATCTGCTAACACTTATTTTTAGAAGGAAAGGGAATGATTTATAAGTTTCTTCCTTCTTTTGAGTCATGTCATGAATCACTGTGTATGCCAGATCTGTTCTGTTTCACTTCATGCCTCTTTCTTCCATAATCACGCCCACAGACACCAGCTGAGTAGAAGATGTGAATCCATATCTCTATATTAAATTATAGTCAAACATATTTTGTAAAATTTTGCATACCAGATTATCTAGATGAGATCAATGACTTTCCGTATTTTAAATTATGAGGAATTATTAATATCCAGAATAGTAGCTAAGACTGATTTTAAAATGTGCTGATGAATGTTTGTTAAAATATATGGAACAGAAAGCCTAACTGAGATTTACTATTAAAAAAAAAACAAAGAGGGGTGCCTGGGTGGCTCAGTCGTTTAAGTGTCCGACTTCAGCTCAGGTCATGATCTCCTAGTCAGTGAGTTTGAGCCCCATGTCGAGTTCCGTACTAATAGCTCAGAGCCTGGAGCCTGCTTCAGATTCTGTGTCTCCCTCTCTCTCTGCTCTTCCCCCATTTGTGCTCGCTGTCTCTCAAAAGTGAATAAATGTTAAACAATAACAACAACAACAACAACAACAGAGAAAGAGAGAGAGAGAGAGAGAGGGAGGGAGGGAGGGAGAGAGAGTCTCTGACTTAGGACAGTGGATTGATTTGGATAAGGTCATTGCACTACTATGTTCTTTTTTAAAAATGAAAAGGAGGGCAGTGGCTTGATTTTTTTCCTACTTTTCTTTTCTTTTCTTTCTTTTTTTTAATGTTTTATTTATTTCTAGGAGAGAGAGAGAGAGACAGTGTGAGCAGGGGAGGGTCAGAGAGAGAGGGAGTCACAGACTGAAAACAGGCTCCAGGCTCTGAGCTGGCAGTCAGCACAGAGCCCGACGCGGGGCCCGAACCCACGAACCGCGAGATCATGACCTAAGCGAAAGTCGGACGCTTAACCGACTAAGCCACCCAGGCGCCCCAACCTACTTTTCTTTTCTTTTCTATTCTTTTTTTTTTATTGCAGAGATACTGAAAATATGTGCTTACTAAAATATAAAATTTATTTGTGAAAACTTGTATGATGTTTAGAATTCTTATAGAATTATCAGAAGAAATATTGTAGAATTTTTGTTAGTTAAACAAACTAAATTATGCAGATTTTACCCCTGCGTGGACTATTGTATATTTTACTCTCAACTATCTGTAATGCTATTACTCTAATTAACAGAATTATTATCACATGACATTATTCAATCTGAACAATTCTAAAGAAAAAGTTATACATATTCTCTAATGTCTGGAAAATTTCTCATTAATTTGGCTAAATCTTTTTCTTACTTGTTCAATTAAGGTTTCTGATTAGGGGCTCTGTGAAGAATAAAGGTCTATCTAAGCCATTTTTTCAACAGGAGAGGAGTCCCTATCTCACATTTAAGAGGAGTGATGGGTGCATATAATTGACTTACATTTCTCCTGTTTATTCTCTTTGCTCCCCCAGAACCATTGTGTACTTAGTCTCTGTCTTCCTCTGCTTTCATCATTTTCTAGGAGGCTACCCACTGCTTTAACAGCAGTGTTCCCTTGCCATCTATCTTTCAGCTGAATTAATCAAAGGGAAACACCACCAAGACAGTAGTAGAGAAAGGGAGAAGAGAGAGGTCATGCTATTTATTCTTCAACTCTGCCCATTCTAGAATATCCTTTTTGCAATGTTTGGATTATCTTGTATTTGGTCATATCTTCTGTGGGATTAAACCAGTTCAAGACACACAAATACCCTTTAGGGGCAGATCATATTACTTTGAGAATGCACTCTTCAATGTGACAAGTGAATGTACACTTTATTTCTTCCTTTTAGTCTAAGCTATCCCCAGATGGAGCATTGGCCAAATATCAGGGTGACTCTTTACTCTGGAAAGGAAAATACTCAGAACTTCTGCCTCTGAAATGACTTTCCTATTTCCTGTGGAACCAAAATGCCACTATGGTCTACTAGTTAAAAGTGAGGTTAATGAAACTCACATCTTACAAATGCTTTTGTGGGACTGTAGAAGTAAATTATAGTTATTTTCTCATTCTAAAATGTATAATGATGATATAGGCTTACTGAGAGAAATCTCACAAGAATAGTCAAGGCTAATTTTGTAGGCAAGGCCAAGTAGAATTGCCTCCCATCTCTCACCAAAATAATAACCAAAAACATTGCTATATATTTGAGAAAACTACAGATGTTAATGCTATTACCTGAATGATTCCAGGGTAAGAATTTCCATCATATCCCCATTTAATTTGCATATTTGATAATTGCAAAAATCACATGGGTCATGGATAATAACCATGGGTTATCATAAACTTATTCAGATGGTGACGCTGATCACAGCTGTGATTCCAGATGTGGTATAATAATTCTAGCAAAACAACACATCTCTTGTTTTGTAGGTATTGAACTAGCAAAGGCTTTTGGTTCAATTCAAGAACTGAGGAGACAGATCTTCCAACTGTTTAACTATTAGAATCTTGATTAGAAGAACTCAAATGGAGACAAGGAGGCCTATGCTCAGGCCTTCAAACATTCTCTGGCTCCCTGTTATTCTTGTTCCATTAAAGCATACCAAGTAAAAATTCCCAATACATCAAGGGGCTGAATGAATATAAAAAACATGGAATGCTGGTAGAAAGGCTGTAGGAATACCATCTTGGACTTCAAGACAAAGGACAGAAGTAAAGATTGTAACAATAGTTATTTAATATCTCCTGCTTTTTCCTGCTACCTTATAAGTAGATTTTGAAATCTTATATGAAATCTACTCGTGACGATTGAAATAAAATTTCCCTGCAAAGATGCAGAGTCTGATGAGATTTTAGATTTCTTCTGGTTTGTTGACCTCATTTTTTTTCTGTCTAAACAAAGGACAAGCACAGATTTTTATCCTTGAAGTCCATATTCCCCTACTCTCTGACCTGTTCCTTGCCTTGGGAAGTTCTCTATAAACTTTATCATTTAGACTCCGTTTTCCCTCTGACATGTGGTTGGCTTCACTAATGGAAGGCACAAGAATGACGTGAGGAGGAAGGAGGCGGAGGCAGTAACATGTCCTCACTTACATACTTCTGTATGATTTGTTCCTCTACCAATGTCCACGTCTACCATTGAGTAGCTCCTCTCTCATAGATGCAGCTCATTCTCAACACTGTCACCATCCAGGTTGAAGTACAATGAGAGGGACTACTGTTAAAAGTATTTAGATATTTCTGATCCTAAATGCTTCACGATTCTTGGTTCTCTTAACCTTGACTACAACAGATTAACATTGACTGACAGGTCTCTGACTGATGTATTATATGGATAAGTAGAAATTAACATTTCATTTAGAGACTACAGACTATAATATTCAAGGAATTTTTGAGAAGTGTTGGATAAGACACTATATAAATCATGGTATGGAGATGGTATGTTTGAAGAGATACTAAAAAGTGTATGAAATGGCTATCATTCTCAAATCTAAGAAAATATGGAAATGAATACAAAGCTAATATAAAACTTTTCAATATTATTGCCAGTGTAGTTCTATTACTTAAAAAAAACCTGTACACAGAAAGTTTAGGATATATTTTATGAAATAAATTAGTAAATAGAAAAAAATAGTAACAGAAAAATCTAATTTTTAATAGGTTATGAAGGCTTCATTTGAATTTTAGTAAATTTATTTTATGCACTATTATTAATCGAGTGCCTTTAAAAACTATAAAATTACCATAAAAACTCTGATAATACTATGCATCTCTGTATGATAGCCTCACAATCTGAAAAATAAAACACACATTATTTCCCCCTTTATCCTCATTAAGAACACTAATTCTATCATTTTTATTTTTATTTTTTTTGTTACATAAGAATAGCCAAACTAATATGGCAATCTCCCCTTTTCTCAGTCTAGAGAATAATTATGCTGAAACGTCCATGTGTGTGTAACCACTTGAAGGAGCTACCCCAAAATGCTACTTCTTGGGCTTCACCCAGGAGATCCTGATATAATGGATCCTGGCATATGGCCAAAAAAATCTGCCTTATTAAAATCATGTGACTTCAGACCACAAAAGTCCTACACAAGTAAGTATAACACCTCTATCTCAGAGCACCTGAGTGGCTCAGTTGGTTGAGGGATTGACTTCAGCTCAGGTCATGATCTCATGGTTCATGGGTTCGAGCCCTGTAACAGGCTCTGTGCTGACAGCTAGCTCAGAGCCTGGAGCCTGCTTCAGGCTGAAAAGATTCTGTATCTTCCTCTCTCTCTTATCCTCCCCTGCTCATGCTGTCTTTCTCTCTCTCTCTCTCTGTCTCAGAAATTAAATTTAAAAAAAGAGTTCTATTGTCATATGACACTAATATATACTTAGCTTATTAATCACCTGCACATAGTAAAAGTGGTTATTGTAAATAGATCTTATTGTTTTTCCAACAGTTAAGCAATAATAAAAAATAATAATAAGTTCTATAAAGACAAATCAAAAGCCTAGAAAATAAAATAAAACAAAAATGGTCATAAAATTCTAAGTGAATAAAAAGAAGGCATAAAGGGGTTAAGAAAAAGAAGTTGGTTACAGACATCTAATACCTATAAATTTTAAGAATTGGTGATCTTCTCTCCTTGAATTATATCCTAAATGTACATGTAAGTAAAAACCACATTCACAGAGCTATAACCCAGATTGTTCCCTTAGTTTCTACAATTTACTACCTAGAAGAAAGATTGCAAGATTTAAAATATTTCGGTATACAGAAATTTCCACCCATAATCTGCCCCTGAGAATATTTATTTTGCTGCTCTACAGATGAGTAACAGCTTTTTGTTTTGTCTCCATTTTAACTTAGGAGCTATAAAAAGTAGCTACAATAAAAGCAATAACACCACTATTACATCTTTACGATGTATGAACGAATATGATTCGTTCACTTTTTAAAATACTTTTCCATGGATACTCTTCCACTTAAGATTCATATATACTCGGCTTATCAATCACTTACCTGTATGTAATCAAAATGATTTTTATAAATAAGTCTTATCGGTGTGCCCACAGGTAAGCAATAATAAAAGAATAACAGGATAAAAAATTCTAGGGGAGATGCAACAGATCATTATCTAATCACTATCTTTTCTTCCTAATTTTGTGAAAAGAGTATATACTATGTCTGCATACAAATAGATCTATATCATTGGATTTTTACAATGGGTTTGAAAGAAGAAGGTTGCCACCGGCAGCGTAGTGGTCACAAAATGACTAATGGAATCATCCTGAAAAATGCTGTATACTTCCGCAGAGTTATGCATCCTTCAAATATTGTCAGAGACCCTACACTTTCTAGATTGTTTTTAGATATTTTGTGGACTCATTGGCTATCAGGAAGAGGGAGAAATCGATCTTTTCGAAGAGTTTTATCACATAGTCACGTGATTCCTGACATAAAATATGGAAGAGACAAGCCAGTTAGCCTGGACAGCACTTCAATATTCTTCCTTATAATTTAGATGTAATAATACCCCATGAAAAAAACAAAAATGAGAACCGTTATATGAAAGAATATCTGTGACAAAATAGCTGATTTTAGTAAAATAAAAAACTTTAAGAAGTTAATAAAAAAATCTGTGGGGGCATCTGAGTAGCTCATTTGGTTAAGTTTCTGACTCTTGATTTTGGCTCAGGTCATGATCTCATGGTTGGTAAGGTGGCTCTGCTGACAGCCTGGAGCCTGCTTGGGATTCTCTCCTCTCCTCTCTCTGCCACTCCCTCACTCACGCTATCTCTCTCTCTCTCTCTCTGTCTCTCTCTCTCTCAAAAATAAATAAACATTAAAATATTTTGAAAAGTAATAATCTGCAAGTATTTAAGATTTGTGAGTTCTAAGAATCCCCTTTCCCACCTCCCTACACATATTTTAGTTACTCCTGTGAGAAATTTTGAGTTGAAATAGAAACTAACCTATGTTCCTATCAGACAAGTGAACACCGTGAGCTGTAACAGTAAGAAAAATTTGGATCCTCAACCTGGTCAGCCAATGTCAGTTATAAGGATATTCCATTTTCATATATTCATAAGATTATCTCATTATGCAACTAAAGTAGAGCAAGTAAGAAATAAAATCCATATAAAGAGTGTAAACCTCAGAAATAAGTAAGCAAATAAATCAATAAGAAATAAATTTTACTTCTTGCGTCAGTGTATTGGGAAAAATGATTTACGAATTCAGGAACAGATATATGATAGAAGATTGAATCCCATAGTCATGTACACCTTGTACGTTCAGGTGATACACTGAAACCTGACCAGAAATAGCTTTTCACTTCTGAATTGTCTTATTCTAAAAATAAGAACCCTATAGCACTCAAAGGATGATCTAAGAGAATTCCCTGATGTTATATCTATTACCAGATCTATTCTACTTCAGACTATAAAATCAACCTACCTAGGAACTAAAGATAAGAGATCTGTGAGGGAATAGAAGGAGGAGGGAACATGACTTTTTGTCCATTATACACAAGTCCATCTTTCTGATTTCTTTATGAAAATATTTTTCTTTAGAGTGAGAAAGTTGATTAGCTTATTCGAAACAGTTTCCACAGTAGTAAAATAAAGAATATTATCTCAGGTTATACTAAAGAAACCAGATTTTAGCTTGATGGTGGTAGAGAGTTATTGAAAACTCTAAGAAGAAAAGTGACAAGATTTAGAAGGTAACTCTGGTAGCTGTGTGAAAAAAACAGCTGTAATATATTCTGGATAAAATCTATTGCAGAATTTAAGGAGAAATAGAAAAGATTAGATGAAGGTGTTAATAGTGGAGATAAAGAAGGAATGAAACTGATACAGATAATTAATATGGTAAAATAAAAAGGAAGTGAAAATTTATTGAATTAGAAAAGAATGAGAGAAGAGTAGAGTTGAGTTTGTTAGTTGTGGATGAAAGCAGCATTAATCAAGATTCAAAAATCCTGGAGATTTTTGGAGAAATACTAGTTCTGGGGAGAAACGAGCCCACCTTTGGAAGTAATGAATATGTTGAAAGGAAAATGAGATGTCTTGTTGTTTTTTTTTTAATTTTTGTAATGTTTTATTTATTTCAGAGAGAGAGAGAAAGAGAGAGACAGATAGTATGAGCAAGGAAGGGTCAGAGAAAGAGGGAGACACAGAATCTGAAACGGGCTCCAGGCTCCAAGCTGGCTGTCAGCACAGAGCCCGATGTGGGGCTTGAACCCACGAACTGTGAGATCATGACCTGAGCCGAAGTCAGACGCCCACCCGACTGAGCCACCCAGGTGCCCCTGTCTTGTTAATATCCTTAGCAACAACAAAAAATTATTATTTTTTTTAAATGAAATAACATTAAAATACAAGATTATGATCATTGTACAGTTTCTTTAATGTTTGTTGTGGTAAAAGCAATTTATTCACATAATAACACCTGGTGATTACGCACTGTGTTTTCATTGATTTATGTCTCCATCATTATAAGGTTGGCACGATTTCACTTGATTGTAAGAAATTACTGAGATTATCAGCCTTATTTGTTTCTACAAACCTGGAAAAATAAGTTGGTAATTCTAAGAGATTTTTTTTCTGAATATAAAACTGGAAATTTCATTTCTTCTACAAACTAATACCTTCTACTGAAAAAATAAATTTACTCACAAATTTTGTTCTGTAAGTATTCCACTGAATATGATCTCATTGATTTTGTTTCAAATAACCTTACCAGTATATAAAATGTATAATTATCCTGGCTAGTCAAGAAAAATCTCACAGACTGTCATAAAAAAGAAGTGATAAAAATAAGGAACTCAATAAAATTACCCAACATGGAAATGAAGAGGAAAAATAATAAGTTTCTGATAAATAGCCAAACATTGTAATGTATATTTTGCAACCTATCTTTTAGTAAGTCTTCAATCAAAGACATATATAAAATGTTACTTGATTTTCTCAAGATAAAATTGTATTATTATAGTAATATTCTTGTATCTAAAGGATAATGCAAATTTATTATATTTGACATTATACCCATTTTATGCTTTCTACATGAGAATGTAACTTAATAAAGTTTGCACTTTAGGGTTTGTGACTACATGACAATTCATTTCACTATTTAATATGAATCACATTTTGGTAAATTCTAAATTTAAATATCTATAAATAATCACATGAATTATTTGCAGCAGCAAATCTTCAAATTATATATTTAGAACTTCAAAAGCACCTGTTCTCAGGTGTGCATTATTTTCAACATTTGTTTGATGTACAATTAGTTTTCAAAGGTTTAAGATGGTCTTTTGAGATATTGTTCAAAAAAAGATTTAATATTGTTTTAAGCACTGTAGGCTCCTGCTGTAAATAACAGTGTACAAGGGACCAATTGTTGCTTTCCCCACAGATGAATTGTTAACAAGAAAGTGATGTTTTATATGAGCTCCTAGGGAGGGAATTATATACAAAACACTACTCAGAAAGAGTGGTGAAGTTGTACAGGACAGGTGTGCTTAGACAGTAGGAAAAAAAAGAGGTGAGATTTAGTTCCACGCAGGGGAAAGAGATGCAAAAGCTCGGAGATAAGTGAAAAGATGGTGTATTCAAAGAATGAAGAATTCAGCTTATTTAGGCTTAGAGTGTGAAGGGAAGGGAGTCAAAATATGAAAGAAAAGAAGTAATTCAGATATGGAAAAAACAGGAGTCAGATATTGGAAAATCTTGTAAAAACAGTAAATGAGGTTGATTTCTGTCATAAGGGCAATAAAACATCCTCCAAAAGTTTTAAGCAGAGGAAAAAAATTTCAAATTTGCATAACAGTAACTGACTGCAGTGTGAAAGACAATAGGACACAATTAAAAGAAATGGAGACAGAAAGTGCTGTTCGTAGACCCTTAGTGGACAGAAAACAGGAGACAGTGGCAGAAGTGGCATAAAGAAAGTAAAGGAATTAAATCAAAGAGAAATCAAAATAAACAAAAATAAAGCAGGTCAATGAATAGTTGTGAGGTTTAAAACTGGGAGTTTTTATTCTGGATTTCTGCTCGTAACAATACAATGGGAGTATTTGTTTCACAGAGGATAGTCTCACATAAGTTAAAAATTACAGCAAAGGAACCTGAGAGGCTCAGTCAGTTACGCATCCAACTCTTGATTGCAGCTCTCGTCATGATCTCACAGTTCATGGGATCGAGCCCTGAGTTGGGCTCTGTGCTGGGTATGAAGCCTGCTTAAGATTCTCTCTTTCCCTCTTTCTCTACTCCTCCCCACTTGTACTTTCTCTCCCTCTCTCTCTGTTTCTCTCTTTCTCAAAAAAAAAAAAAAACACCTGAAGAAATTACAAAAACTATCCTTTAAAAATTTGTTTTAATTTTTTTTTTCTGAGACAGAGAAAGACAGCGTGAGCAGGGGAGGGTCAGAGAGAGAGGGAGACACAAAATCCGAAACAGGCTCCAGGCTCTGAGCTGGCCGTCAGCACAGAGCCCGATATGGAGCTTGAACCCATGAACTGTGTGATCATGACCTGAGCTGAAGTTGGATGCTTAACCGACTGAGCCACTCAGCCACCAAAAAATATCCTTGCACCCTATTCTCACCCTAGAGAAAAACAACTCTCTAGAAAACTAACCCATCCATTTTTCTTTAATATTGGAATAGATAAATACTTCAATGTAAAATATGGACTCTAATTACTGGTTATTACAAGGGAACCCAATAAGAAACAAAACAGGTAAAAAAAAAAAAAGAGTGGGGTAATACATTAATACTGCTCAAAGAAAAAGAAACCCATCAATCAAGAATATTGTATCTAGAGGGGGGAGGCAAGATGGCACAGAAGTAGGGAGCACCGTACATTTTGCCTGCACTCATTTCTCAAACAGAGAAGGCCTGAAGTTGTAGGCCACCGAGCCACAGGAGTTTGGGAAGAGAAAGGGACAGAGTACACTGGGAGGGAAACCTCGTAAGTGCATGAGTGCGAACTGGGGAAGACAAAAGCGGGACGGGTCCAGAGACACGGAGGGAGGGGAGGGAGCCCGGCTTGCATGCAGCTGTGGTGAGTGATAAACCGATGAGTGGTGGTGAGCTGCCACGAGTCCAGGGGAAAGGAAAGAAAAGCTGAGATTGCTCATAGAACTGTCCCTGGAGAGGAGAAAAACCTCAGCTTAGAAAGACAGTGTTTTTTTAGCTCTGGCTGGGGTGCTGACTAAACTAGGTGCCCTGGTCCCCGAGGCGCCAGGAAAAACTGAACTGCCGTGCGCCCGGCACCATCCATGGCGGCAGCGGCCCGGTGAACTGGCAGCAACGCCTGTGGAGGCAGTCCCGGCACCCGGTGAAGCGGCAGTGGCACGCGACATCGGCCCACTAAAGCGGCGGTGGCAGCGACCCGGTAAAGTGTCGCCGGCGCCCAGTGAAGCAGCAGCTGCGTGAGCGAAAATTGCCTGCTGAAGCGAATGCAGCTGGTAAAGCGGTTGCGGCGGGGTGAGGTGCTGCGGACTCTGTGGACCTGAAGATCCTACGTTCCCCAAATGCACTCAGGTTGTATTGCTGCTTGGCCCCAGCGGATGTGAGGCTGTGACACTTCCCCCACCCTCCACTCAACCCCCAGCAACAGGGAAGCAGCGACCAGCGGAACTGTTAATGGTGGTATAACAAAGCCTCTCAGGAGTAATCAGACTAGATAGTCTCTGGATGACACCACCGTCTTTCTCTCACCTCTCCAACCATATTCCACCCTTTAGCTCTCTGAAAAAATTCTTATCACTTCTGCCTGTTCATTCTGTCTCCAATTTTGCCTCATCTCCGCCCTATCATCTCTCTCTTTCTCTATGCTCTTCAACCAACACTGCATACACTCGGCTATTAAATGTAGCTGGGAAATCTGGTTATGTGCTTTAAACCTATCTTTGTCTATCGGTTTTCTTCTTTCTTCCTTTTCTTTTCTTCTTTTTGACTTTTTTAAATCTATTTTTATTTTCTAATATTCACCTTCCCTCCTCCGTCTTTTCTCTGAACTATTTCATTTTCCCTCTCGGTTTGCAGGTTAGTTGGATTTGTCTGTGCTTTTGTGTGCCTCTGCTCCCTGTGTGTTTGTCTGTCTGTTTTCTTCTCCAGGGCTACCTCAAGAAATAAGCCAAAGTACACATGGTGGAGAGCCCTAAAAACCACTACGAGTAGGAAAATAAAATAACCAAGGTCTCAACAAGAGAGACGAAGAGATACCATTCAAAGAACGCTTTCTGAAAGGATAGACCCCGGACAGTCAAAGAGTCTTCTTGGGTACAGCAGAGCCCACAAGTGCAGAGAGCATAACAAGTCTTTAAAACTAACAAGAGACAGGGGAGCCTGGGTGGCTCAGTCGGTTAAGTGTCCGACTTCACTCAGGTCCTGATCTCATGGTTCATGGGTTCAAGCCCTGCAATAGGTTCTGTGCTGACAGCTCAGAACCTGAACCCTGTTTCAGATTCTGTGTCGTCCTCTCTTTCTGCCCCTCCCACACTCGTGCTCTGTCTCTCTCTGTCTCAAAAATAAATAAACAAAAAAATTTTTAAAAAAACTAAGAAGAGACATAAAGCTAACCAAAATGACGAAACAAAAGAGCTCTCCTCCAAAGAAATTCCAAGAAGAATTGACAGCTAATGAACTGCTCAAAACAGATATAAGCAGAATAACTGAACAAGATTTTAGAACAATAATCGTAAAACTAATCACTGGGCTTGCAAAAAGCATAGAGGACATCAAAGAAACTATGACTACAAACAACATGGAGAACAAAAATAGGCATGATGAATTAAAAAATGCGATAAATAAAATACATAATAAACCAGAGGTATCCAATGCATGGATTGAAGAGGCAGAAAAGAGAATAAGTGATTTAGAAGACACCATTATAGAAAAATAAGAAGCTGACAAAAAAAGAGACAAACTGATCCAGGAATATGAAAGAAGAGTTTGAGAGCTCAGTGATACACTCAAACGCAACAATATCTATATCATAGGAATCCCAGAAGAGGAAGAGAGAGGGAAAGGTGCTGAAGGAGTCCTGGAACAAATTATAGCAGGAACTTCCCCAACCTGGGGAAGAAAGTAAACGTTGAAACACAAGAGGCACAGAGGACTCCCCTCAGAAATAATTTGAATCAATCTTCTGCACGGCATATCATAGTGAAAATGGCAAAATATAAGGGCAAAGAGAGAATTTTGAAAGCAGCTAGAGAGTAAAGGGCCCTAACATACAAAGGGAAAATTATCAGAATGGTGACAGACCTATCTAGTGAAACTTGGCAGGCCAGAAAGGAATGGCAGGATATCTTCAATGTGATGAACAGAAAAAATATGCAGCCAAAAATCCTCTATCCAGTAAGCCTGTCATTCAAAATAAGAGATATAAAAGTCTATCCAAATAAACAAAAATTGAAAGAATTTGTCACCACTAAGCCAGCCCTACAAGAAATTCTGAGAAGGACTCTCTGAGGGAAGTATCGCAAGGAACGAAGACACCAGAGACACCACCACAAACATGAACCCCACAAAGGACACAATGACTCTAAACCCACATATGTCAATAATAACACTGAATGTAAATGGACTGAATGCTCCAATCAAAAGACATAGGGTAGCCGAATGGATAAAAAACCAAAATCCATCTATTCGCTGTCTACAAGAAACTCATTTTAGACTGGAAGATACCTTCAGATTAAAAGTAAGGGGATGGATAAATATATATCATGCTACGGGAAGCCAAAAGAAAGCTGGAGTAGCTATACTTATATCAGATAAACTGGACTTTACATTAGAGACAATGACAAGGGATGAAGAAAGGCATTCTATAATAATTACAGGAAGAATTCCTGATAATTAATAATAATCAGGAAGAACTAACAATCATAAATGTCTACGCACCGGATATAGAAGCAACCTAAATATTTAAAACAATCACAAACAGAAACAACCTTATAGATAAGAATGTGCTAATAGCAGGGGACTATAATACTCCGCTTACAGCAATGGATAGATCAACCAAACAGAAAATCACTAAAGAAACAATGGACTTGAATGACACAATGGCCCAGATGGATCTGACAGATATATTTAGAACTCTGCATCCTGAGGCCAAGGAACTCACTTTCTTCTCAAGTGCGCATGGCACATTCTCCAAGATAGATCACATACTGGGACATAAAGAAGCCCTCAATAAATATAAAAGAATTGAGATCATACCATGCACACTGTCAGATCATAATGCTTTGAAACTTGAAATCAATCACAGGAAGAAGTCTGGAAAGCCCCCAAAAACATGGAGGTTAAAGAACACCCTACTAAAGAATGAATGGGTCAATCAGGCAATTAGAGAGGAAATTAAAAAATAGATGGAAACAAACGAAAATGAAAACAGAACAATCCAAACTCTATGGGATGCGGCAAAGGCATTCCTAAGAAAAGTACATTGCACTCCAGGCCTATTTCAAGAAATTAGGAAAAGTGCAAGTGCAAAATATAACAACTCACCTAAAGGAACTAGAGGCAGAGCAACAAGAGCACACCAAACCCAGTAGAAGAAGAGAAATAGTAAAAGTCAGACCAGAAATAAACAATATAGAGACCAAAGAAACAATTGAACAGATCAATAAAACCAAGAGTTGGTTCTTTGAAAAAATAAACAATACTGACAAACCTCTAGCCAGGCTTCTCAAAAAGAAAAGAGAGAGCACCCAAACAGACAAAATCATGAATGAAAATGGACTTATTACAACCAACCCCTCAGAAATACAAGCAATTATCAGGGAATACTACGAAAGATTATATGCCAACAAGTTGGACAACTTAGAAGAAACGGACAAATTCCTAAAGACACACTTATTACCAAAATTCACACGGGAAGAAATAGAAAATCAGAGAAGACCCATAACTAGTGAAGAAATCGAATCAGTTATCAAATATCTCTCAACAAATAAAAGACCTGGATCTGATTGCTTCCCAGGGGAGTTCTACCAGACATTTAAAACGGAATTAATACCCATTCTTCTCAAGCTATTCCAAAAAATTGAAATTGAAGGAAAACTTCCAGCCTCATTTTATGAAGCCAGCATCACTCTGATTCCCAAGCCAGACAGAGATCCAACAAAAAAGGAGAACTACAGGCCAATATCCTTGATGAATATGGATGCAAAAATCCTCAACAAGATACTTGCAAATCGAATCCAAAAGCACATAAAAAGAATTATACAACAAGATCAAGTGGGATTCATTCCCAGGTTACAGGGCTGGTTCAATATTCGCATATCAATCAATGTGATCCATCACATCAACAAAAGAAAAGATAAAAACCATATGATCCTGTCGATAGATGCAGAAAATGTATTTGACAAATACAACATCCTTTCTTAATAAAGACCCTCGAGAAAGTCGGGATAGAAGGAATCTACTTAAACATCATAAAAGCCATCTATGAGAAGCCCTCAGCTAAAATCATCCTCAATGGGGAAAAACTGAGAGCTTTCTCTATGAGATCAGGAACACGACAGGGGTGTCCACTCTCATCACTGTTGTTTAACATAGTGCTGAAAGTCCTAGCATCAGCCATCAGACAACAAAAGGAAATCAAAGGCATCAGAATCGGCAAAGAAGAAGTCAAACTTTCACTTTTCGCAGACGACATGATACTCTACATAGAAAACCTGACAGACTCTACCAGAAACCTACTAGAACTGATCCAAAAATTCAGCCAATTTGCAGGGTACAAAATCAGCGTATAGAAATCAGTTGCATTTTTATAGACCAACAATGAAGCAACAGAAAGAGAAGTCAAGAAACTGATCCCATTCACAATTGCGCAAAAAAACATAAAGTACCTAGGAATAAACCTAACCAAGGATATAAGAGATCTGTATGATAAAAACTATAGAAAACTTATGAAGGAAATTGAAGAAGACACAAAGAAATAGAAAAACATTCCATACTCATAGATAGGAAGAATAAATATAGTTAAAATGTCCTTACTATGCAAAGTAATCGACACATTCAACGCAATCCCAATCAAAATTGCACCAGCATACTTCTCAAAACTAGAACAAACTATCCTAAAATTTGTATGGAACCACAAAAGACCCTGAATAGACAAATACTGAAAAATAAAACCAAAACGGAGGTATCACCTTTCCAGACTTTAGCCTCTACTACAAAGCTGTTATCATCAAGACAGTATGGTATTGGCACAAAAACAGACACATAGACCAATGGAACAGAACTGAGAACTCAGAAGTGGACCCAAAAGTATACAGCCAACTAATCTTTGACAAAGTAGGAAAGAGTATCCAATGGAAAAAAGACAGCTTCTTCAACAGATGGTGCTGGGAGAACTGGACAGCAACATGCAGAAGAATGAAACTAGATCATTTTCTCACACCATGCACAAAAATAACCTCAAAAGGGATAAAGGACCTGAATGTGAGACAGGAAACCATCAACACCCTAGAGGAGAAAGCAGGAAACAACCTCCTTGACCTCCACCGCAGCAATGTCTTACTTGACACATCCCCAAAAGCAAAAGAATCAAGAGCAAAAATAAACTGTTCGGACCTCATCAAGATTAAAAGCTTCTGCACAGCAAAGGAAACAATCCATAAAACTAATAGGCAACTAATGGAATGGGAAAAGATAGTTGCAAATGACATATCAGATAAAGGGTTACTATCCAGAATCTATAAGGAACTCACCAAATTCCACACCCGAAAAACAAACAACCCAACGAAGAAATGGGCAGAAGATCTGAACAGACACTTCTCCAAAGAGGACATCCAGATGGCCAACAGACACATGAAACGATGCTCAGCATCCCTCTTCATCAGGGAAATACAAGTCAAAATCACACTGAGATACCACCTCATGCCAGTCAGAGTGGCTAAAATGAGCCAATCAGAGAACTCTAGATGCTGGCGAGGATGTGGAGAAACGGGCACCCTCCTACACTGTTGGTGGGAATGTAAACTGGTACAGCCCGTCTGGAAAACAGTATGGAGGTTCCTCAAAAAATTAACAATAAAACTCCCCTATGACCGAGCAATAGCAGTGCTAGGAATTTACCCAAGGGATACAGGAGTGCTGATGCATAGGAGCACATGTACCCCAATGTTCATAGCAGCACTCTCAACAATAGCCAAAACATGGAAAGAGCCTAAGTGCCCATCAACAGACGAATGGATCAAGAGGATGTGGTTTATCTATACGATGGAATACTGCATGGTAATGAGAAAAAAATGAAATCTGGCCATGTGTAGCAACATGGATGGGCCTTGAGGGTGTTATGCTGAGGGAAAGAAGTCAGGCAGAGAAGGACAAATATCATATGGTTGCACGTATAGGAGGATTAGGAGGAACTTAATGGAGGACCAAGGAGGAGAAGAAGGGGGGAAATAGTGGGGGAGAGGAAGGGAGGCAAACCATGAAAGACTCTTGAATACTGAGAACAAACTGAGGACTGATGGGTGTTGGGGAGGTGGTGGGGATGGGCATGGAGGAGGGCACTTGTTGGGATGAGTGTTATATGGAAACCAACTTGACAAACTATTTGTAAATAAAATAAAAATTAAAAAATTAAGAGAAAAGGAATATTGTATCTAGAAAAGCTACCTTTAAGAAGTGAAAGCAAAATAAAAACTTTCCTAGAAAAATAAAAACTGAGAGAATTATCTGGTAGCAAAAGTGCCTTACATGAAATACTAAAGGAAGTTTTATAGGCACAAAGCAAACGGTCCCAATATTATATTATTTATACTCTGAAAGGATTATTGATTATTGATGATTATTGATTACTTTTATCTAAATTCATAAAATTTTACACTTAATATTTATACTTTTCAATGTATACAGATGTACTGCAGAAATAGGAATTCAAACAACCAAATAATATGGTATCTATATTTTACATTGCTATGAAAATTGAATACTTAATTACATATAAAATTTTTGGCAGACTAACCAAAACATAGTAAACAAGATATATTTTAGATGAAAAAGGAGAGATTTGATTAGTTCGAGACTGAACTTAGAATATATGAAAAAGAATTATTTTCTAATACAATCACAAATGAAAGAGAAAGAACAAGAAACACCAAATAAATGTAAACAAGTTTAAGAGAACATTATGAAAGCTTAATGTGAACAAATTGGACGACCTGAAAGAAATGGTTAAATTTCTACCAAATATATGTTACGAAAGAAGTAGAAAGCTTAACAGACCTATAACTGGCATGAAATTTAATTAGCAGTAAAAAAATGCCCCAACAACAAAAGTCCAGGGCCAGATGGCCTCACAGGTGAATTCTATCAAACATTTAAAGAAGCTGTTATTCTTTAAATTCTTCTCAAATTATTCAAAAATAAATAAAGAAGAAAAATTTCTAAATTTATCCTATAAAGCCAGCATTAACCTGATACAAAAAACAGAGAAGATTCCACTGGGAAAAAAAAAAAAAAAGAACTATAGGAAAATATCCCTGATGAATATGGTTAACAAAAATTCTTAATATAGTAGAGTAAAACCTTGGTTTGTGAGTATAATGTGCTATCAAGCCAAATCCAAGATTACATTATAAGAATCATTCACCGCAATCAAGTGGATTTATTCCTGGGTTGCGAGGGTGGCTCAATATTTACAAGTCAATCAATGTGATACACAACATTAATAAATGAAAAGATAAAAACAGTATGATCACTTTCAATAAATGCAGAAAAAGGATTTGACAAAGTACATCTATTCATGATAAAAACCCTCAACAAAGTAGGTTTAGAGGGGACGTTCCTCAACATAATAAAGGCCACTTATGAAAAACTCACAGCTAATATCATACTCAATGTAGAAAAACTGAAGATTTTTTCGTCTATGGTCAGGAGCAAGATAAGGATGTCCACTCTCACTGCTGTTATTCAACATAGTACTGGAAGTCGTACCCACAGAAATCAAACAACAAAAAGAAATAAAAGTCACCAAATCAGCAAAGAAGAAGTAAAACTTTCACTATTTTCAAATGACATGATACTATATAGGAAACCCAAAAGACTTCACCAAAAAATTCCCAGAATGGATACATGAATTTAGTAAAGTCACAGGATACAAAATCAACCTACAGAAATCTGTGGCATTTCTTTACACCAATAATGAAGCAACAGAAAGAGAAGTTAAGGAATCAATCACATTTATAATTGCATCCAAAACAATAAGCTACATAAGAATAAACCTAACCAGTGTGAAAGACTTGAACTCTGAAAACTACAAAACACTGATGAAAAGAATTCAAAGAGGAGACAACAAAATGGAAAGACATTCCACGCTCATGGATCAGAAGAACACATGCTAAAATGTCTATACTACTCAAAACAATCTACACATTCAATGGAATCCTTATCAAAATACTACAAGCCTTGTTCACAGAAATAGAAGAAACAGTTCTAAAATTTGTGTGGAACCACAAAAGACACCAAACAGCCAACTCAGGGTACCTGGTGGTTCAGTCGGTTAAGTTTCTGATTTTTTATTTCAGCTCAGGTCATGATCCCAGGGATGTGAGGTCTAGTCCTGTGTCAGACTCTGCACTGAGTGTGGAACTTCCTTAAGATTCTTTTCTCTCAATCTGCCCCTCCCCTGCTCATACTCTCTCTCTAAAAAATAAATAAAATCAACTAATAATAACGACAACAAAAAGCCAACTCAGTCACTTGAAAGTCAACTTTATTTTAAACTTTACAAACTATGATCTTTTTAAACTATAGTGAAAAATATCTTCCGTGTTTGGCCACATCATCCTTTATGGACAAAACTGAAGAGGCTAGTAGAAAGCGAATATGCCTATTGAAAAGCCTCACAAAAAACTCTTACACACTTGTATTATTAGAGAAATCAGAAGCAATGCTCTTGCATAAGGTAACATTTTATTACTACTTCTAGTAAAAATAATAAAATTGAAGGAAAAGACTTTAAAAAGATCTAATTCACATAAAACGATAGGGCACACAGAACAACAAAATTCTCTGGATTTGATACAATGTTTTGAACTTCATTAGTACCATTCACATAAACTCAATATCTACAGATTCTAAATAAGAAAAGGAAATACTGTTGTCAGTAACAATTAGCCATTTACAGTCCCTTCAAAACACGGTTCCATGACAGGTGGAAAATTACCAATGAATTTTCAGCAGATCCTGAACATCTGCTCAATGCTAAAGGTTTAAAAAGTAACTGAAGCAATGGGAAATATTTCTAAAGTCTCAGATAAAAACAATTTTGCAAAGATTCTTTTATTTCTTTCACAAACCCTAGTCAGTGTTCAGTTTAAGATCGTTCAGGACAATAGTAAGTAATTAAGACAACTTATCTGCATAAGATACCAACTCACAATTGATTATAAATTTGCCAAAGTTATTCTTCCTATAAATGGAGTAAAAATTTGATTACAGAAATCACTTCAGTGGCTTGAGAGACAAGTTTGAGAAACTGAAACATTAATCCCCGTGAATTACCAATGTTTCTTCAGTTGACACCTCAGACCTAATGTTCCTGCTTTACTTACGTTGCTGCATTACTCATCCCCTACGTCCCACTCTTGAGAGGGCTATTGGACGGTCTACAGGAGACTAATCTCCTCAAATATTCTTTTGCAGGTAACAGCTGCTCTGGCAATCCAAACAGCTGTGAAAAGCATGAACAATTGTCATCACGCTGGGGTAATGAGAGTTTACAGCAATGTTCTAGAGAGTTACCAGCTGCGTCTTTGGGTGTCATAAGCTTCTCAAGTTTTCTGATATCTCTTCATCACCAGCCATTTTCTTATCATTTGATCTCATTTATAAGATGGGCTTTACTATGAATTCCTCAGGATTATAAGTGTTTTTAAAAATTGTCTTACATAGAATTGCAAAGAGGCAGAACAGGCTACATTTTTATAGCGTTCCTCCCCTCTCAGGATAAGATCTATAAGTATGATGATCAACAAGACATTTTCAAATGCAAAATGCTGAAGAAGAGTTTGTTTCATGACATAAACACATATACGCACACAAGAACTTTTTGTTTAGTATACGTTTCTCATAATCTCTCACACATTCAGAGGCAATCTTTCCACCCCACATGTACTTTCCACTCAGTTTAGATGTTGGAAACTTTCACATCTTTTATGTTCTTTACAGATTTATATACACTTACTTGCACTTGTAATAATCTGCACTAACGTTTATTTATGTTTCTTTAATGCTTCTATTGTTTGATTTCTTTTCAAAGCCAATGGAAATGTGTCATCATTTTGTATTCATTTCATGTTGACTGAATCACAATACTAGGTCCCATATTAGCCATTTAGATTGTGTGTGTGTTTCACTGTATTAGTAATCAACATAAATAACTGTCACATAGCATGACTTCCCAAGGTGAGAGAAGTAGAGAGTCACATTGTAGATCAATTACAGTCTCCTTTGGGGTCCTTTGCAGTTGTCACAGGTAAAGTACATTATAGTAATAAAACTTAATGACATAAGGAACAGATAATTTTTCAATAGAAAAGGACACTCTGTTCTTTGCAGCAAAAATATATATAGGCACTACTTTGGGTACCCAAAGATATATGGGAATCAAATATCCATTTGGGTATCTCATTTTGATATTCCAGGAAAATTCTTCACTCAGTTCCTGATATTCAACATTATTTTCAGTCAAATTCTAGAATATCAGTGCAGGATAAAAGATAGAAAATCTATGGTCAGTAGAAGGAGGGAAGTGAGAGGGTAAGAGGATTGATGAGCAGTACAGCAAGAGAACTACAATAAAAAATTCCAATGGAAAGATGGAGTGAAGAAAATAAAGTTTGTAAAGGTAAAGGGAGAAGAGGAATGGTGGGTCTACATACATAAACTTCATTTTCAACATTTTATTCCCATTGGCCTGCAAAAGTATTTATATTGTGATTTTTATGAAAAATTAATCACCATTAATTGAGTTTTTCTGCTGTAATAAGAAAATATTCCGACTTGATGATTTTGCAGTCTGTCACTCAGTAACTTAGTGTCTGTGCACACCAGGAACTCAGAACCTAAATCAGGTAAGAAATGTAGAGAAGTACAGTGTTTGACATCACAGAAGAACTTATTAAACAGATATGTAAGTTCAATAAAAATATCAATTGTCAGTGTTTGTGCACAATTAGAATTTTCTATTTGGTAAGTATATATACAAATTTGATAGATATATCAAACATATCAAATTTTAAAAAAGATTTAAATGAATTTGCTGTATATTGTAGTTAGTGAATCAATGTATAATTTATTGTGTCTATTGTTGAAACCTGGTTTTTATATGGATTAATGTAATTGCAGTATCAGTGTAGCTTTAGCGCAAAATAGTAAAAACAAGGAATTACTTACATTATCAAACATCTATCAAACTATTTTTAACTTGTTATTGGAAGTGTCATCATTCCCAGTTTACAGATGAGGCTGTACTTTTATTAGCTAGTTTACAGTTGTAGTCAGAACAATAGTGAGAAGCCTATGTTTATAAGACCTTTTGCTTTTAAAAAGGAAAAAAAAAATTCAAACAAGCAAGCTTTTATCTCAGGCATTTGTCATTACATCCCTCCAGTTATTATATCATTATCTTGCATCATTCACTGAAGAACATTATTCTACATGTTAAATTGAGTGATGCACTGAAATGACAAAGTTTTAATCTTCACTAAAATTTTAAAAGACATACAGCTATATTTGGCTGGAGAAGCTGCCACTGATTCATTTATAGATTTCCCCCTCCCCCAACTGCAGTAAAGTTGCAGCCTTTTTTCTAAGCCTATCATACATTATAAAAGAAGAGTGCTTCAATTAATTCAATTTCCAGTAGAAGGATCTGGAAATCAAATTACTTGAACAGGATGTGGTTTAGTCAGTTGAGGGAAAAATGCCCTTTTAAAATTCAAAAATAAAATATTCGTTCTATTTAAGATGAAAGCAGTCTAATGATGGCATGTATAGTGAAATGTTATATCCATTTAGAAGCCAACATATTAAGTGTTATAAGCATGGAAATTGGAATGCACTGGTCCCCGTGGCAATGGTACATTAGGAAGTAGATAAAACGAGGCTATCTCTATATTCATAACTGACAAAGAAAAAAGAAAATATACCTCTAGTCTTCTCATTTGAATGCCATATACCTTCACTCCACAGGTACCCACTTACAAATCCCATTTATGTAGATAGTCTATCTTTTTTAAGCACTGAAGAGTTTTCACTTTCTAAATTAGGTGTAAGGATTGCTTTCTACATATTTAAAAACAACTCAGATAAATAGGTTTATACGTGTTTGTCATAACACAAAGGAGTATCGCAGAGCTCAGGGAATGAGACACTAATGTCAGCCAGAGGAGGCTGGAAAACAATAAATCATTGGACATAAACCTTTTATTGACAGCTGATGGCCAAGAATGAACATTAATATAAAGATAAAAGGATAAAACATTCAGGGTAGACAATAATACAAAAAAATGATTTTGTGTTGGGAATGAGCATGAAATATTAAGGGTAAATGGGGACTGTTGTCTGAGAGGTGAAGAACATGTAATTGAGAACAGGGAAAAGTGACATGGGAGAATCCCAACTTTGAGCATAACAGGTAAATCCATTATTTCCTTTATGATGATTTAATAAATTATAATACAGCATGTTCATTTTATTGGTTAAACACTATAAAAAGTTTTTGATTGCATACTAAATAGTAAAGTGATGTACCAAGAAAGGCAGCATCAATTTAGTTGACAAAGCTCTAAATTATCCCCTAGAATCTTAAGTAATATAGTGAATTCTTCCATTGCCTACTTTTCTAAGGAGCAGTAAGCATACTTGTAAGTGAGCTGCTTTATAAGAGAGAGAAAAGGGCTTTTTGTTATTGTTTTGTTTTCTTATCCAGTACTTGAAGCATAATGATCCCTTTCAATGGAAGACAGAAGAATGTGCTATGGAAAGTTGACTGACATGATGATGCTTAGGTAAATGCACCATTAACAACAGGAGAAAAAAAAAATCTCAAGGTGAAAAAGCCTTCAGTATTTTTCTCTTTATCTAACATTCCAAATGCTTTCAGTGTATTATAATTTCATTATCAATCATGGATTTGAAAATAATAAATATAAAAGATACAATATACACTTAATTAATAAGCCAAAATTGTGATGGAAAAATTTTAATCCAATTTAAAATTCTGGAGGATTAAACCCTCCATTTTACAGAAGAAACTAAGACCAATAATATATATTATATATGTTTATATATATAAATTATATAGTATATAAATAATATAACATATCAAATATATATTATCATATAAATATAATAGAATGTATTACATATGATATACTCATATACAAGTATATAATTAAACAATTATTTATTTTATGTTATATATAGAAAAAATGTACTGTGCAATTATTAGATAGTATATTTCTAGTTAAGGGTAAAACTATTTTCCAAAAATTATCATAATTAAACTTAAGGGACTCACTTTTTATTTTTACAAATAGTTTATTGTCAAGTTGGTTTCCATATAACACCCAGTGCTCACCTCACAAGTGCCCTCCTACATGCCCATCCCCACCTCCCCTCCCACACCCATCAGTCCTCAGTTTGTTCTCAGCATTCAAGAGTCTCTCATGGTTTGTCTCTCCCTCTCCCCCCCACCATTTCCCCCCTTCTTCTCCCCCATGGTCCTCCATTAAGTTCCTCCTAATCCTCCTATACGTGCAACCAAATGATATTTGTCCTTCTCTGACTGACTTATTTTGCTCAGCATAACACCCTCAAGGTCCATCCATGTTGCTACACATGGTCAGATTTCATTTTTTTCTCATTGCCATGTAGTATTTCATCATATAGATAAACCACATCTTCTTGATCCATTCATCCGTTGATGGACACTTAGGCTCTTTCCATGTTTTGGCTATTGTTGAGAGTGCTGCTATGAACATTAGGGTACATGCCTCAGCATTTCTATATCCCTTGGGTAAATTCCTAGCAGTGCTATTGCTGGGCCATAAGGGAGTCTATTGTTAAATTTTTGAGGAACCTCCACACTGTTTTCCAGAGGGGCTGTACCAGTTTACATTCCCACCAACAGTGTAGGGGGGTGCCCATTTCTCCACATCCTTGCCAGCATCTAGAGTTCTCTGATTTGCTCATTTTAGCCACTCTGACTGGTGTGAGATGGTATCTCAGTGTGGTTTTGATCTCTATTTCCCTGATGAGGAGGGATGCTGAGCATCGTTTCATGTGTCTGTTGGCCATCTGGATGTCCTCTTTGGAGACGTGTCTGTTCATATCTTCTGCCCATTTCTTTACTGGGTTGTTTGTATTTCTGGTGTGGAGTTTGGTGAGTTCCTTATAGATTTTGGATATTAACCTTTGTCTGATACTTCATTTGCAACTATCTTTTCCCATTCTGTTGGTTGCCTCTTAGTTGTGTGGATTGTTTCCTTTGTGGTGCAGAAACTTTTAATCTTGATGAGGTCCCAATAGTTTATTTTTGTTCTTGATTCTAAGGGACTCAATTTTTAGTTTAACAAATGCACATTAGTCTCTTTAAAAACAATGAATTCTGATCATCATTTAAGCTGACTCTAAGCCATGCTCCTCATTATAAGAAATTTTAAGACTTGAAAAACTGCCAAATGTTTATTTCATGTGAAATATGTTATATTGTGTTAACTGTTACTCAAAAATAATTACTATCAGAAATTCTTATTTTAAATTTTAAATTATCTACCTTCTGAAAGTAAAGTGTATATTGAGACACAGATGGAAATATATTGCCAAGTCTATTCTTTAATTAAAGTTATGTTTTATTGGCATGCACCCATCTTTTCTATTTATAATGTCTACTGAAACATTGAGAAAGTTCTATTTAATGTTCTTTGAAGTTGTTATTTACTGTATAAAATTACTCAAAGTTTCTCATGTTAAGGAACTATGTTAACCTGGAGGAAAAGTTTCCAAAACAATTTTATTATTGTTTACATAGTTGAAGCCTTTGATTTTTTTCTCCCTTCAGAAGATTGCAAAAGCACTAGAATTTTAAAATTTCTATGATAATTGCATGAAAAATCTAGTGGCCAAAGGAAATTGAAAAGCTTTGATATTCTTCATTCAAATAAAAAGTTAAATGTTTCATTAATAGACATCATGCTACCCTTTAGTGAACAAAATTAAAATGTTGGAGAAAACAAGAAACAAAAGCAATTGTTTCAAAGACCCAGAAATGAATAATCACATTTACAATAAATTAGATTTATTCAATGAAAATAAAATTCATAAGTTGAGAGATAAATATTTTAAGCAAATATCCCATGTACCTACATGGGAAATGTAATATTGTCTGTGCAGTGGTCTTACAGAATTCTGTTTTACTACAAGAAAAATAATGCTCAGTAATCAGATGAGCTTTATTTTAGTTACGATGACTTTTTCTCTGCAATTAAATCACAGAAATTTGGAATTCTTTCTCATAATAATGATATATTTATTGGTTTAGTGATTTTATAAATGAAATTAATTCCCAATATTTCTCCACATTTAGAAAGAAACAATGAAATTTGAGTGGAATTATTTTATATCTTCTTTGAAACTGAAAATATATCTAGATGATATGTTTAAAGTTTATTGCATAAATTTGTTTTCCTATTATTTTTAAGCAAATTCAGCTTGTTTTTCTATCAATGTATTACATATTGTCTTTTTCTTAAATTCTACTTAAGCTACTCAAATTTACTAAACCCACAAAAAGCAGGGTTTTCTTATCTGGTCATCTTTCTGAACTCTCTAACCCTAATTTTTGACATAGATTCTATAAGACAGTTAAGGCTGATCACGTGCCCACTCGCTGACAATAAATTTTTTCAATCTTAATTCTTTTCGTCTGTCTTACCTGGAACATGTGTAATACTGAATAGAAGCAGGGACAGCTGGAAAGCTATCTTATACTTCTTTTTAATAGGAAAGCTTCTAAATTGATTCTTTTTATTATTGTTGTTTTGAGAGAGAATGTATGTGTGTGTGTGTGTGTGTGTGCATGAGAGAGAGAGAGAGTGGAAGAGGGACAGAGAGAGAGGGAAAGAATCCCAAGCTGGCTTCACACTGTCAGCACAGAGCCTAACACAGAGCTTGATCACACCAACCATGAAATCATGACCTAAGCCAACATCAAGAGTCAGACATTTTACTGACTGAGCCATCAGGCACCCCTAAATTGATCCTTAATATTAGCAAATATAGATAAACTTCATTGATTATCTTATTTATTTTCTTAGATGGTTTGTGTGAGTCAGAAGAAAACAAGTTCCATGTAATGAATTTGACTGGTGAATATTTAAAAACCTACTTCTCTCTTCACATTTATCTTTCTGCCATTTATTAGTAAAATGTCCTACGTTCTGGATGTGATTGATTACCAGGTCATGGCATTGATTCATATGTACCTCTATCCTCCATATTTCTGGTAAACTGGTATTTAGATCTAGAAATTCTATCAGATTCATTTTGGTATTTGGAAAAAATAACTTATAGGCAGTCCAGTGTATTATCTATTGCGACGTATAAGAAAGTATATATGATAACCAGTTGCCTCTTTTTTTTGTGTATGATGCTGAGATTGATCAGTGAGTTCACATGTTATTTGATTGATCCATCCATTTTGAAGTTTTCCATAAAGCTTCTCTATAATGATTTTTGCAGCCAATGATAATTACTGTCTAAATCCATCATTTCCAAAGGACTGCAAAATGACAATGCTTTAGATTTATAACTTATTTTGTCTTTATTAGCTGGAATTTTTTTTCTATATAGAAACACTTACACAGATCAATTATTTGGTTACTCTGAAGTACAGATCATACTATGAAAATATAAATGTTAGTTTTTATTCCTTTATTCCCCCTCAGTGTTTAGACAGAATGGATAGTCCTAGCCATCCTTAATAGTGACCAGTGGGATTATTTTGTTAGTCTCATTATGAATGCATGGATTTTTGCAGTGTTGTGTTTTTTATTCATTGCAGTACTAGTAGGCATTATAAAATATGTTGAAAGCCTATTTGAATTTTTTGACAGATGTTTGTTGAAAACTCATGATGATTTTATAAAATATTAGATTTTTTTCTACTAACTTAAAATACTTATTATTCTAGTAATACTAAATTTCTATCTGTGAAATGATATTTTTCTTAGTTTGGCATTTATCATTTCACTCCACTTATAATCCATGTTTTGATGTTTGGCTTTTTTTATGTGACATTTAAATTATACTTAATACTTTTCTTTCCCTAATTCATGCTTTTTTTGTTGGCTTTAACACTCTTTTTTCTTTTTCTATCCAAATAACTTAATTTTATTTTATCTTAAAATTTTTTATTTTTTTTAAAACTTCAATATAATTAACATATCATACAGTGTTATATTAGTTTCAGGCATAAAATATAATGACTCAATAATTGTATACATTACTCAGTGTTCATCTTCATAAATGCAGTCTTAATCCCCTTCAATTATTTCACCCATTCCCCCACTCACCTCCTCTATAGTAATCTTCAGTTTGTGCTATATGTTCTGTTTTATTATTTGTCCCTCTTTTCTTTGATTGTGTTGTTTCTTATATTCTATGTATCAGTGAAATCATATGGTATTTGCCCTTCTCTGACAGTTATTTCACATAGCATAATATACTTTAGATTTCAGATAGATAGGTAGATAGATAGATAGATAGATAGATAGATAGGTAGATAGATAGATAGATATGCTATTCTTTATCCATTCATCTATTGATGGGCACTTAGATTGCTTTCATAGTTTAACTAATATAAATAATGCTGCAATAAACATAGGGGTGTGTACTTCTTTCTGATTTAGTCTTTTTGTATTCTTTGGGTAAATGCCCAGTAATAGAATTACTGGATCATAATGGTAGCTCTATTTTTAATTTTTTAGGGACCTCCATACTGTTTTTCACAGTGGCTGCACCAGTTTGTATTCCCACCTACAGTGCACAAGAGCTACTTTTTCTCCACATTCTTGCCAACTCTTGTTGTATCTTGTGTTTTTTATTTTAATTCTGACAGTTTGTGAAATGATGGCTCATTGTGGTCTTGATTTGCATTTCTCTGATGATTAGTGACATTGAGCCTCTTTTTATATGTCTGTGGACATTCTATGTCCACTTTGGAAAATGTCCATTTAGGTCTTCTGCCCAATTTTTAACTGTATTAGGTTTTTGTTTTTGGTAGAGTTTAATAAGTTTTTTATATATTTTGCATACTAACCCTTTATATGATATGTCACTTGCAAATATCTTGTCTCATTCAATAGGTTGCCTTTTAGTTTTGTGAATTTCTTCCTTTGCTAAGCAGAAGCATTTTATTTTGATGTATTCCCAATAATTGATTTTTTTTGTTTCCCTTGCCTCAGGAGACATATGTAGAATAATGTTGCTACTGCCAATGTTAAAAAAATAACTACTTGCACTCTCTTCTAGGATTTATATGGTATCAGGTCTCATATTTAGGTCTTTAAACTAGTTTTAGTTTAGTTTGGGTACAGTGTAAGAAAAGTGGTCTGGTTTCATTCTTTTACACATAGCTGTCCAGTTTTTCCAACACCACTGTTGAAGAGATTTTTTTCCCCATAGCATATTTTTGCCTTCTTTGTCAAAGATTAATTGACCGTATACTTGTGGGTTTACTTCTAGGCTCTCTATTTTGTTCTATTGAACTCTGTGTCTGTATTTGTGCCAGTACCATACTGTTTTGATTACTATAGCTTTGTGGTATATCTTGAAATCTGGGATTGTAATACCTTCAGTTTTGTTCTTCCTTTTTCAAGATTGCTTTGGTTATATGCAGTCTTGTATTTCCATAAAAATTGAAGGCTTTTTGTTCTAGTTCTTTGATAGATTTTGTTTGCATTTTGATAAGGATTACATTAAATCTGTAGATTGCTTTGGGTAGTATGGACATTTTATCAATATTTGTTCTCCCAATCCATGACTATGGAATACCTTTCCATTTGTTTCTTCATTTCCATATCTTTCTTCAATTTCGTTTATCTGTATTTTGTAGTTTTCAGAGTACAGGGTACAGACTACAGTCTTGCACTTCCTTGGTTACGTTTATTCCTAGGTATTTTATTATTTTTGGTGTAATTTTAAATGGGATCTGTTTTCCTGTTTTTTCTTTCTATTTCTTCATTATTGGTGCATAGAAATGCAACAGATTTCTGTATATTGATTTTATATCCTGCAATTTTACTGAATTCATGTACGGTATTAGTAATTTTTTGGTGGAGACTTTCAGGTTTCTGTAAATAGTATCATGTCATCTGCAAATTATAAAATAAACCTTCTTCTTTACCATTTTGGATGACTTTTATTTATTTTTTTCTTGTCTGCTTGTTGTGGCTAGGACTTCCAGTTCTATGTGGAATAAAAGTGGTGGGAACACTTGCACTTGTGCCTGAGAGCACTCCTTGCCTTGTGCCTGACCTTAGAGGAAAAGCTAAATATACACTGAGTTTGCTGTTAGCTGTGGGACTATCATATATGGTCTTATTATGTTGACGTATATTCCTTCTAAATTTACTTTGTTGAGGATTTTTGTCATGAACGAATGGATTCTGTCAAATGCCTTTCCTGCATCTATTGAAACAACCATGTGTTCTTTTTTTATTCTTTCTCTTTTTGAAGCTACGTATCACATTGCTTGATCTGCAAATAATAAACCATGATTGCATCCCAGGAATAATCTCATTTGATTGTGGTGAGTGATTTTTTTATTTTTATTTTTTAAAATTTTTTAATGTTTTATTTATTTCTAGGAGAGAGAGAAAGACAGCGTGAGCAGGGGAGGGTCAGAGGGAGAGGGAGTCACAGACTGAAACAGGCTCCAGGCTCCGAGCTGGCAGTCAGCACAGAGCCCGACGCGGGGCTCGAACCCACGAACTGCGAGATCATGACCTAAGCGAAAGTCGGACGCTTAACCAACTAAGCCACCCACGCGCCCCGTGAATGATTTTTTTAATGTAAGTTGGATTTTGTGTGCTAATATTTTGTTGAGATTGTTGGCTTTAACATTCTTGCTTTATTTTTAGAGATGTGGTGTTCTGCTTTATGGAACGCGAATTTCTTAGTTTATTTTGTGTGAATATTCTTGTGAGTTTAAAAATGTGTGTTCTGAGTTATAATTGTCTATGTATGGTTGTTACATAATATTTGATCATTTTATATCATGTATATAAATTTTATATCATTTATATGTTATATCATTTATAACTACCATTTTGCTGTTCAATTAATTTGTTGAATATTGCTATACTACTTTTTCTGGTTAATACTCTTAACCATCCCCTCATTTTTAAAAAAAAATATTTATGTTTTTAAAATTTTTATTTATTTTTTTGGTTTTTTAATGTTTATTTATTTTTGAGAGAGAGAGACAGACAAAGCACAAGCAGGCAAGGGACAGAGAGAGACGGAGACACAGAATCTAGAGCAGGCTATAGGCTCTGAGATGACAGCACAGAGCCCGACAGCACAGAGCCCAACAACACAGAGCCTGATGTAGCGCTTGAACTCATGAACCATAACAATCATGACCTGAGCTGAAGTCAGATGCTTAACTGACTGAGCTACCCAAGCTCCCCTATTCCTTTATTTTTAATCTTCCTTTGTGATTTTTTTTTTAGATGTAAGCCTTGAAAACATCCTATAGCTAGAATTTGTTTTTTTACCTCAACCTAGTGTTTCTGTGTGTTAATAAGATTTTTAACTAATTTTGACTTAATGTGATTAATGGATATGCTTGAAATTATTCTTGTGTTCTTATTCTTGTTACATGATAATTTATATTTACACATACACACACACACACACTGCTCATTAGGAGGAATCTGTATAGTTTATGATTTTCTAATTAGTGCCAACTTAAGAGACATGTAGAACATTTCCATGTCTTATAGATAGTGTTAGGAAAGAAAGAAGTTCCAGCAAAAGGCCATATCTAAATATATGGAAAGTATAGCATTTCTTGGTAAATTGTCGTAGAAAGTGGATTTTTCTTAAACATTTTTAGTCTTCCCAAAAATAGTCTAGCGGCACCTGAGTGGCTCAGTTGGTTAAGCATCTGTCTTCAGGTCAGGTCATGACCTCGCAGTCTGTAAGTTCAACCCCTGCATTGGGCTCTGTGCTAGCAGCTCAGAAGCTGGAACCTGCTTCAGATTCTATCTCGCTCTTTTCTCTACTCATCCCTTAGTCGCACTCTGTCTCTCTCTGTCTCTGTCTCTCTCAAAAATAAATAAACATTAAAAAAAGTTTAACATATTCTTACAGATTACAATGGGTAATTTAATTATAAATTGGTTAGAAATTAAAACCCTATTATACATTTGTGGTATAATGGTTGACTAATTTTCTTCAGTAACTACTGTTTATTTCTTGCCTCATTGCATGCCAATCATGTTTTTTTTTCTCCTGAGCCATTATAGAGAATTTCTAGTTCTATGTTTTTTTTTCCACAAGGACAGTCTAATATAAATTAATCTCATAGATTTTTATTCCAGAAGGAAGCAATTTTTATACACAAATTATGGAACTGGTAATATACTCTATTTGGGGACATTTCAAGAAAACAGTAAGATTGCTATATGATACTTAGAATTTACTATAGTTGGTTTCCTCAACCCATCTACACCTTGGAAATTCATTCATCCCCCTACATAGAGAATTAAAATAAAGAACCGTTTTGGTCAGGTGGGAGGACAGGTATACAATTCCTTCCAATGCTCTGTGCCTGCTACTCCTCCATTAGCAAGCACACTTTTCTCTTTATTCTTCAAAGCACAAATTGCTCACAATCCAATTGGCATTTGCACCTGAAAGGTGAAGAGGCTACTTCCACAAAGAATTAGACTCAGATTCAGGCAGAGAAGGACAAATATCATATGTGTGCACATATAGGAGGATTAGGAGGAACTTAACAGAGGACCAAGGGGGAGAAGAAAGGCGGAAATGGTGGGGGAAAGAGAGAGAGGCAAACCATGAGAGACTCTTGAATGCTGACAAAAACTGAGGACTGATGGATGTGGGGGGGAGGAGGGATGGGGATGGAGGAGGACACTTGTGGGGATGAGCATTGGGTGTTATGTGGAAACTAATCTGACAATAAACTATTTGTAAAAAAAAAAAGAACTAGACTCAGATTTCCAGAATTTCATAGAATATTAAGCTACATAAATTTGTCCATTGGAAAGATATAGCAGTACTACTGAATTAAGACATTGCCTTGGGTGAAGTTGATTAATTTCTGAAAGCATACACACACATACACCTCACATACACATAACACACACATCCCATACATACATAAACATGCACATGCATACACACACATGTACAAGAAAAGTTGGAGATTTTAAGGAGAGGAATGAACAGAAAACAAAACAAAACATGTTCTGGGAATCACAAAAGCTGAATTCTGGTCCTTACTCAACATTTATTAGCCATGTGACCTTGCAAAAAGTAAATTAAACCTATCTATGAATAAAACGATAACATTAGATTAAATTTAAGGTTTGTTCTAGTTCTACTACTAGAAACAATTTAATTTTTGAAGGAAAATATTGTTAAGCCTGAAATTTAGAAACGTCAATTAACCAAAATTCTCTGGGGAAATATGCCACTGAGACAAAAATTTTTGTGGTAATAAAAAAAGGAAGTCCATTTTCAGAACATTGTAAGCAATGCTGAGCTTTAAGACATGTAGTGATTTATGGGGCACCTGGGTGGCCCAGTCGGTTAAGAGTCCAGCTTAGGCTCAGGTCATGATCTCATGGTTCATGGGTTCGAGCCCCGTGTAGGGCTCTGTGCTGATAGCTAGTTCAGAGCTTGGAGTCTGTTTCAGATTCCGTGTCTCCCTCTCTCTCTGACCCTCCCCTGCTCATGCTGTCAATCTCTCTCTCTCAGAAGAGACATTAAACATTAAAAAACACATGTAGTGATTTATTAATTTATGGGTATAGAAAATTGATATGAAAGCACAAAAGTTTATATACATATAAACCTATACATTTGGAATTGTTATGAAACCTCTCCTAAGCAAATTCTAAATTAAAGAAATAAACCATATTTATATTCAGAGAAAAAGATAAGACAACATTTCATTTTAAAAAATATGACAGACACCCAAAGTAAGGTCCATGATCTCCCCATCCACATTAATTTAACTAGAAAGCACTGAATATATATGCAAAGTTGATGAGTAATATGTGGAATATTTTGAAATTTATCATTGATGTGGGATCAATGTGATGTCTTTTAACCTAATTGCTACTAAAAGTTTGAATTAGCATCCTTTTTTGATAAAAACCCTCAAGAAAGTAGAGATAGAAAGAACATACCTCAACATCATAAAGGTCATATATAAAAGATCCACAGCTAATATCAACCTCAGTGGGGGAAAACAGAAAGCTTTCTCTGTAAGGTTGGGAACACGACAGTGTTGTCCACTCTCACCACTGTTGTTCCACATAGTACTTACTGGAATTCCTAGCCTCAGAGAGTGGGGGGGAAAGGCATTCAAATTGGCAAGGAAGAAATCATACTTTCACTCTTCACAGATGACATGATATTCTAGGTGGAAAATCTGAAACATGCCACCAAAAAATCTTCTAGAGCTGATAAATGAAGTCAGCAAAGTCGCAGGACATAAAATCAATGTACAGAAATCAGTTGCATTTCTATACACCAATAATGAAGCAACAGAAAGAGAATCAAGGTATCAATCCCACTAATAATTGCGCCAAAAACATAAGATACCTAGGAATAAACCTTACCAAAGAGGTAAAAGAGCTATGCATTCAAAACTACAGAAAATCTATGAAAGAAACTGAAGACACAAAGAAATGGAGAAACATCATGCTCATGGATTGGAAAAACAAATATTGTTAAAATGTCTATACTACCTAAAGCAATCTACACATTCAATGCAATCTCTCTCAAAATAACATCAGCATTCTTATTTATTTTTTTAATGTTTTATTTATTTCTGAGAGGGAGAGAGAGACAGCATGAGAAGGGGAGGGTCAGAGAGAGAGGGAGACACAGAATGTGAAGCAGGCTCCAGGCTTTGAGCTAGCTGACAGCACAGAGCCCGATGCGGGGCTCAAACCCACCAACTGTGTGATCATGACCTGAGCCGAAGTCGGTCGCCTAACTGACTGAGCCACCCAGGCGCCCCACACCAGCATTCTTTACAGAGTTAGAACAAACAATCCTAAAATTTGTATAGAACCAAAGACCCCGAATAGCCAAAGTTATGTTGAAAAAGAAAACCAAAGCTGGAAACGGACTTCAAGCTGTATTACAAATCTGCAATAATCAAGATAGTATAGTACTGGCATAAAAATAGACACATATATCAATGGAACAGAATAAAGAACCCAGAAATTGATCCACTAATGTATGGCCAACTAATCTTTGACAAAGCAGGAAAGATTATACAATGGAAAAAATACAGTCTCTTCGGCAAATGGTGCTGGGAAAACTGGACAGCAACATACAGAAGAATGATATTGGATCACAGTTATGTCCCTTGAGGTTTTTGACAGAGTGGCAGTTCTACCAAGACTCAGGTAAAGCCCCCAGTGCCAAAGACAAAGACATAATATACTGTGCATATTGGCAATCCCTGTGGAGGGAGATTAAGCTTAATGAGATTAAGCTTATAGTTAGATGGTAAACTGATGCTGATTGAGCACCAGTATTTTGGTGAGGCTCTTCAGTGTTGCATTTATTTTGTTTTGTTTGTTTGCCAAGAAATAAAGTTCTCTGGGAATTTTGATTATCTGATTATATTTCTATGGCTTATAAATGATTTCTTTATAGTCTTTTAAATTCTGTTATTATGTTTTTTCAACTTGCCTTTTGTCTTCAGTGGTTTTAGTTTTGTTTTGTTTTGCAACTTTTAAATAAAATAAAAGTGGGAGAATGGATGGGGGTTTGATCAACTTCCTTGAATCAGCTCTGGGATTGAGAAGTACTTAAATTCTCCTCACACCAGAGTCTGGAGAAATTTGTCATCCACTCACCATTTGACATCTTACAAAGAACTTTCTTAGTCTTATCTGTATGTCTCTGAGAAATTCCTTGTTTAGTTTTATCTGCTCCAAATCAGAAGTCTTGCCAATTGGTCTTTGATCAAGTTCCAGAGACACAAGTTGATAAAAGCATCATCCTTACAGATCATTGCAGATCTTATGTTGCCTTCTTAATATAAAGTGTAACTCTCCTAGGCCAAGGATCCTTTTATTCATGTCTATTTATTATAATGTTAAATTATATGTTTATTTCTCAAATTGGTGCAATTTCATCTAGACCATTTGAAATACCAGGGGTTACATTTTGAAATTTCAGATGAGTAGAATTAATCTACTCAGAAGTGCTTAAAACAACCAAGGGATGGCCAGCTTTGAAGGTGAAAAAAAAAAAACAAAAAAACCATTTTACTTACAGATGAAATATTCCACTCATGTTTCTACTTTGGAGATTAATAAGCATTAAAAAAACTATACGGCTTGTTAAAATTTTCAAGGACCCAAGTTATTATTTCAACCACGCTTTTTCTTTTCCTTCGTGTGTGTGTGTGTGTGTGTGTGTGTGTGTGTGCATGACAAAATGCCTTTTACTGCTTCTAAACTTTCTGCTCTCTCTTGGTTGAGAAAAGAACTTTAGCTTTTCTATAGTGATAATTTCATACATGTCTGAAGTTGTCCCCATACTACTTCATTTCTTTGTTTTACTTCCTGTCTTCTTTTTGCTCATTTTTGAAATTTTAAAGATTGATGAGAGAAAAATTATTGTATTGTTGTACATAACTTTAGGAATATCTGATTGGAAAGGCATTAAAAAATGTCTAAAGGAGGGGCGCCTGGGTGGCTTAGTTGGTTAAGCATCCAACTTTCGCTTAGGTCATGATCTCGCATTCGTGGGTTCGAGCCCCGCGTCGGGCGCTGTGCTGACTGCCAGCTCAGAGCCTGGAGCCTGTTTCAGTCTGTGACTCCCTCTCTCTCTGACCCTCTCCTGTTCACGCTGTCTCTCTCTCTCTCCTATAAATAAATAAAACATTAAAAAAAAAATGTCTAAAGGAAAAAAAGAGTAGTAATTAATGGTTTTCTTCCTTTTTATGACCTTGCAAAGTGAATTTGCAAAATACCCTTCATTCATATGGTTGCTAGATGCAAATAAAAGACCCCAAGACAGACAAAGGACTTTTGGAATGATTTTTCAAGGTCTTTAAAATTTAGTTTATCATTTAAAAATGTCAGCACAATATTTAGCTTGTACAAGATCAGTATTACCAATCTCATGATTTAACACTAAACTTGAATTTCTGCATTGAGTTTATGAGTTAAGTAAATTATCAGTTTTCTTTCTATAACTTGTTTAGAATTATACATATGATTGAAAATAATATGTAACATATAATAAAATACATATGCATAATATATAAAAATTAATATATGTAGCTAAATGGAACAGTAATGACTAGTAGATTTGTAAAAAGTTTATTTCATACTATTCTCAGCAAAAATAACTCTGTTTATTAATATGTAAGGATTGTATACTAGGATGATTTCTTAGTAGAAATAGATACTATAAACACTAACATAATTGTAATTTACTTTACTTATCTGAATGGCTAAAATTGAGAAAACATGCAAAGGCCTTTCATTATATTCATTATATAAAGGCCTATTCATTATATTGTATATATATATATATACAATATATATATACATATATACACATTTTTTTGTCAACTTAAAAATCTGTTGAAGTAATATAAAACGAGTTCTCATGGAGAAAATTGGCGGCTAAACAGTTTTCACTGTTTCATTTTTGGGTTTTTTGGTGCGTGTGCTTTTTTTTTCTTGTTTTGAAAAAAGGGAAATCATTGAATTTGGCTGATCATGGTTTGAATCAAATCATTATACAGAGTTAATAATAGTATAAATGAAAGACCCAACTAGGTAAAAAAAATTACAGAGAGGTATGAATATGTAGAAAAGATAATGGAAATGATTTTCTTCTGTTTATTAAGAAAGTTTTCACAGTTTATCAAGGGAACAAATTTAATGATACATATTTTATTTAATATACTCATAGTTACTTATTTTTAAAAACTTCAGCTAAGAGCTTTTAATTTATTCCTTATTTGTATGTCTACATATCTCTACATGTCTCAACACAGAGATATGTAACATATTAATAATTAACTGGATGGCTCAGTTGGTTAAGTGTCCAACTTTGGCTCAGGTCATGATCTCATGGTTCGTGGGTTTTAGCCCTGCATCGGGCTCTGTGCTGTTGGCTAGCTCAGAGCCTGGAGCCTATTTCACATTCTGTATCTCCCTCTCTCTCTGACCCTCCCCTGTTCACATTGTCTCTCTCTCTCTCTCTCTCTCAGAAATAAATAAAACATTAAAAAAATCTTTAAAAAAATAACTTAATAGAAATTGTTTCATAAGTAATACATAAAGTGTAATTGTGTCTTATTTCCTGTAAAATGTTATTTTCTGCCCATATGTAGAGCTTCATTTTTGACATGGAAATATTCTGTTAAATATTTCTTTTAACATATTGCTATACAGAATTGTGAAACATTTCTTACTTTTTAAAAATGTTAAGTTCCTAACAATCATAGTTGTTTATTACTTTATATTGTTACAATGCTTTTTTCTTTAAATATGTGTGCTTATCTTGTCTTGTCTCAAACTATTATTAATGTTACTTTCTCATATTCAGACCTCAAATTCTGAATAATACACATCGTATATGCCTATACCAACTATGGTATGGTATGGTATGGTATGGTATGGTATGGTATGGTATGATTTTCCTAAATTAGTCATGGAAATATCACAAAGATGTTCATATTGTTCCAGATTTTGGCCATTCTAACAGGAATGTAGCAGTATCTCATTATTGCTTTAACATGCATTTCCCTGATGACATATAATGTGAGCCATTTTTTTAAGCACTTTTCTACCATCTGGATCTTCTTTTGTGAAGCTTCTGTTCAGATCTTAGGCTCAATTTTTAATTGGGTTGCTCTTTTTCATCTTGTTGATTTTTAAGAATTTTTTGTGTATTTTGGGTAACAGTATTTTATCAGATGTGTCCTTTCCAAATATTTGTTTCAGTCTATAGCCTGTTCTCTTAGTCTCTTGACGTTGTCTTTCATGGAACAACCGTGCTCAGGTACTTTTCAAGTTAAAAAAAGGCACACTTATAATTATATCCAAAGACTGGTAAATAAAGTCTACAAACAGACTTGTTTCCAGATTCTGAGCTCACTCAGTCTTTTCACATTTTTGTTTACGAAATGTTTGGGCAGGCACTACTAAGACCCCTGACTATTACATGGAAATCATTAAAGAGCTGTTGTTTGTTTCAATCTTTCATTAAATCCAAGAGCCTAGGGCTATCCAGCTTGCATAAAAGCAGTGGCAACAAAACTGATGAAAGCTTCAGTTGCTTTCATTTCATCATCTCCACTAAACTTAATGATACTCTATGCTTTATAGACCCTTCTACTGACAGAAAACACCAGTTCTTCATTAGTTGCCTTTCCTCCTGCAGTGTTGTTTCCCCCTGACATATAACTATCCATTGATGCAACATTCTAAATAAAGCCACCTTCATTCCCTAATAATGAAGAAAGATAAGCCAATAATTGCTTAACTATATTTGATTACTATCCACACCACATACAACACCTCTAAAAATCCCATGGATAAGCATTAATTAAAATTTTAAACTTGGGGTGCCTGTGTGGTTTAATTGGTTAAATGTCCAACTCCTGATTTCAGCTCAGGTCATGATCTCAAGGCTGGTGAGATGGAGCCTTGCATCTGGCTCTGTGTTGACAGCACAGAGACTTCTTGGAATTCTCTCCTTGCCCCTCACCTGCTTGTGCTCAATCTCTCTCTCTCTCTCTCAAAAATAAATAAATAAAATTTAAAAATTTTTAACTTAGAAAAACAACAAAACTAAAAATTACCAAGCAAACTATGCTGTAACTGAAGTGAGTTTACTGGTAAAAACATAAAATTACTCTAGAAATTAAATAATTTAGTCAATTCATTACCCACACCAAGATCTTCTAGCTGACAAATGATAGGAGAGAATATATTTACCCTAATAGTAGGTATGATTATGAGTTATATGATAATATTAAAATCTTTGGAAGCAGATACTTCTTGCTGTCTCTAGAAACCACCTGTAGAGATCACAACACATTTAAGAAATTTTATACAGTTGATTATTGCTTAAGGAAATAGCCATAAGAAAATTGAAGTTGAGAAAAATACTTGAAAACATCCACAATAGCAGTCAAAAATTGGCAATGATATTGAACCAAACTTGATGGAATAATATTAAGGGTATTTTTCAATGAATATCCTAGTTAGCAATTACATGATTTTCTTAAGAATGCAAGATAGGACATGGACAAGAACCAAATTCCTAAGGCTCATTTGAAGACCTCCCAATGGATTATGATTATAGCTGTCTATTGTTGATTCTTGTCAGGATGGTTTGGAGATTTTCTCTTCAGGAGAGCTATGTATCCTTTGTGTTGAGTATTATAGTTTGTATCCCTAAATCTTTACCATTTACTTAGGAAGCTCACTTTCCTTATTATCCACAAAGTTTAGTAACTATAAGCGTAAGTAATGGAATTCTATAATCATAGAAATCAAAAGTTTTAGAAGGTGTAATACTTATAGACCCCAAAGAGTTGACTGTATCCTTGATGGTAATAAGATCAACTACATATTAGGCCTCACAAATTTTCTTGAGTTAAGAATATGTTGTCCCAAGAATCTGAAAATTTTGAGACTTCATTCTATTACTAGCAATATGACTAAACACAGCCAGAGACCTATATGATATATACAGCTATAGTAAAATTGTATTCAATTCGCATATTGAAAATATCACCTCAATAGCTCTAACATGATCTGAAACAAGGACATTTGGTTTTCTTTTTTTTTTTTAACATTTTATTTATTTCTGAGAGAGAGAGAGCATGATCAGGAGAGGGTCAGAGAGAGAGGGAGATACAGAATCTGAAACAGGCTCCAGGCTCTGAGCTGTCAGCACAGAGCCCCACGCAGGGCTGAACGCACAAACTGTGAGATCATGACCTGAACCGAATTTGGATGCTTAACTGACTGAGCCACCCAGGTGCCCCTGGTCTTCTGAAGAAAAAGTTATCAGGAAAACTGATCTTTCATCCAATGGAAAAGACTTATCAGTTATTATTAACAGTTGACAAGCAGTAAAACCCAGTACTGTTTATCCTTTGATTTATGATTTCCAGTTAAAAAGACATAAATAACTCTTTCATCACTATCATGTCTTTTATATTAAGAAACTTTAAATTTGGGATTGTTAGAAATTCACCAGAAACTAACTATAGAAGTGGGCTGCTTTTACCCAAGACAACAGAATTAGGTTAATGACTGCAAAAGTGGACAACTTCTGCAAGATGAGAGAAAAAGATGAGTTTTCTAATTCTGCAGTAAGCTCTTTCTTCTTTTTTGCTGTCATGAATCCTTCATACTATTATATGTTGACATGCTCTTTTTAAAAATATTTATTTATTTATTTTGATTGAAAGAGAGAGTTCATGAGGGAGAAAGACAGAGACAGAGACATAAAGAGAACATGCAGCCAGTGAAGGACCAGAGAGAGAGGAAGATAGTAAATTCCAAGCAAGCTCTATGCTGTTAGTGAGGAGCCCAGTCCCACAAAACATGAGATCATGACCTGAGCTGAAACCAAGAGTTAGATGTTCAACTGACTGAGTGACCTAGATGACATGTTCTTTCAATTAACAAAAAAGATTTTCTCAATGTGTTTTTTTTTTTTACTTTCATCTTGTTACCTTTTTAAAAAAAGTTTATTCATTTATTTTGAGAGAGAGAGACCAAGAGAGCAGGGAAGGGTCAGAAAGGGAGAGAGAGTCTCCCAAACAGGCTCTATATGGAGCCTAATGTGGGGCTTGAACTGAGGAACTGAACTGTGAGATCATAACCTGAGCTGAAACCAAGAGTCAGAGGCTCAAAAGACTGACCCACCCAGGCACCCCTTAATCTTGTTACTTTTTTTTTTTTTTTTAAAGGAGAAAAGAAGCCACATTGGAGAGAGGCTGACTGTTTTTGTTTTTGTTTTTGTGTTTTTTTTTAAATGTTTTATTTATTTCTAAGAGAGAGACAGCATGAGCAGGGGAGGGTCAGAGAGAGAGGGAGGCACAGACTGAAACAGGCTCCAGGCTCTGAGCTGGCAGTCAGCACAGAGCCGGACGCGGGGCTCGAACCCACGAACCGCGAGATCATGACCTAAGCGAAAGTCGGACGCTTAACCGACTAAGCCACCCAGGCGCCCCTCTTGTTACTTTTTTTTAAACTTTATTTATTTGTCTGTGAGAGAGAGGTGACCAGGGGATGAGACGAGAGGGAGAGAGAGAGAGAGAGAGTGAGAGAGAGAGAGAGAGAGAGAGAGAGAGAGAATCCCAAGCCAGCTCCATGCTGTCAGCGCAGAGCCAGACATAGGACCCAAACTCATGAACAGTGAGAGCATGATCTGAGTACAAATCAAGAGCTGGATGCTGAACTAACTGGGCTACCCAGCTGCCCCTCTTCTTGTTACTTTTAAACATGGTGATTTGTGATTGCTCTGAATTTAACTAATTAATGTGCATTTCTTTCCCTACCAAACACTGCTGACAAAAAATTTTAATAGTTGTCCTTTTAAACATTTCAGGAGATAAACATCTTTTAATTTTTTCTTCTGATACTTAAGTTTTCCTCACATAATTAATTCCAAACTTCAATCTTGTTATTATTGAACTTTTACACCATATCAGCAGATATCTGTGCTGAAGAATTACAACCCTATCAGCAAAACATAGCCCAAAGCCAGGAATGGAAAATAATATTGGGTTCATACTTGCTGCAATAGTCACTTTGTTCTCTTTAGAGATATTCTAACCTGTTTTGCTGGAACTGCCTAATCTATTCAAAGAATCTCTTCCTACCTTAAGGAATGAATAATTGATTATCTCCTAATAAATAATATTATATTCCCAAAATTGTTGGTCCTTCTTATGATAGCATAACTTCTACTCTGGGAGCCCAACAGACCAGCTTAAACTATTAGCCAAAGTTATTATGGACAAGTGCATAACCTCTAATTTCTGTTCATCTAGCCAAGGAGGAAGTAATACAACAGCAACACTTCCTGCTGATATGTAAATACTGCAGGTTGCATAGAATAGTCTGTGATTAGGATATAAAAAAGCTCACAGGAGATTTGGAAATGACAAAGCTGGACTTAGGACAGGTTTTACTGTCTGAGTTTGGTAATTCAGGCTTCTATCTTCAAAATCTTTTAAAAAGACTAAACCATTTTGTTGAAGTATCCTGTTCAACATCTTAAATGTTTCCATCATTTCAAATGCACCAAAATGAATGGGAAAGGCTAATTCTATTCCAACTACAGACAACACTCTGGAAGCAACCTCGTGATGAGCAAGAGCTTGACAAGAGTGAGGATCTGGATCAAAGATTAATACTCTTAAGTCCTCACTTCATCTACCCATGGACAAAAGCAGGGACTAAGAAAAAAGGAACACTTGATGTTTGGTGGCCATGAGAATTAAGACTTGGTGTTGCTGGAGTTAGTCTAATACTTGCAACTAAGCTCTGATGATCTCACATTGAACATAAAAAACCACAAACATAAGCAAGGTCCCTTGTGATCATGATACGAAAAGAACAAAAGTATAGCAACTTAATAATCATGTCTAAACACAGACAAAAGCAACAGCCTTTATTTTGTACAAACAAAAATATAATGGCTAAACACCCATTTTCTGACTAATATATGTGACTGCTACATTTTTATTAATTATAGCTTTGCTGTATGTAAGTGATGAATCACTGAATACTACTTCTGAAAGCAATATGGCACTGTATATTAACTAAAATATAAAATAAATTTAAAAAGAAATTATAGCTTTAACCCCACTTTGTTTTTCATATCTTCTGGATGAAAATTAAGATCTTCAAAAATAAAATATCCCCCACTTTCTGAGAGCATCCAATCTAGAACAAAATCCAGCCTCATTTAATCTTTTTCCAAATTACTTAACAGAAGCACAAATCCAATAAAACATTTTGTGGATACCCTCTTAATGAGAAACCCCATACTTATATGCGGTTTCACTCAAAGCAAAATGCCAATTAATCTGGCTTTTTTCAACTACGATTTTTGTTCAACTACTTACTTGTCTTTGACTGGAGGACATCAATAAATATATATAAAGAAAGGCAATAGATTTTCTCTTTATGGTGTGACTAAAATACTTAATTATTATTTTATTTTGGTTAGGGTACTATTTTTTAATATAATTTATTGTCAAATTGGCTAGCATACAGTGCGTAAAGTGTGCTCTTGGTTTTTGGACATCTGAGAAACAAATAATCCAGTGAAGAAATGGGCAGAAGACATGAATAGACACTTTTCCAAAGAAGACATCCAGATGGCCAACAGACACATAACAAAATACTTAATTTTAAAAATAAGTTTGTTTATATTTTGGTTTATAAAAGTATAATATGTCTATTTTGTTAAACTTGAAAAAAGAAGAAAAATTAACATTCCATAATCTTACTATAATAAAAAAAAAATCATGGACCAGGCAAGGGGCATCTGTCTAGGACTTGCCATTATCTGTCAACATCATCTACCACTTTAAGCATAAAGTTTGAAAAATTGCATAAATGAAAGGAATTGTTACACAATGCTATGGTGAGATCTCAAAACTTTCCAATGTTTTTATTATGTTAATATCATAGCAACTTAAAATACTATATTTATATATAACTAATGATCCTCTCTTTTATTGAGAATCTAATATGATTTTGAATTAAATATCTATGTGTTAGATTAAACTAAATCTTTTCTAACAAATAGACCATAATGGTTCAAACTCAATAAAAATTTAATTTTCTCTGATGTGATATCCTAGATGGGTTTTCCAACAAAGTAGACCCAAAAAGGAGTGATAGGTTCCACACAGAGATCAAAGGATCTGGAGAAACTATAGCTCTGCATCTCCAAGGCATGACCTAAGAACGTTCTGGGTTATCATCATTGCACACCCAGAAAAGAGAAAAAGAATAGAGAAAAGCAGAAGATAGGTGTTTTGAACAGACCTGAACCAGGCCCCTGTCACTTTCACTCACATTTCATTTTGAGGACTGGCACCCTGAAATTCTGTATCTATAGAAGAAGAAACATGGGTTTCTTCCCAACATGTAAATAGTTATTGCCATCACGCTGCTCCTACCTATCTTAATAAAACATTTAATTACATACAAACTTATATATATGAGATGCGCATATATATATTTGATATTTTATAAAATAACTAGCATTTAAAGAAAATTGTTCATATAAATGTGTTTCTGTCTCATATAAAAATAGTTATACACCACTCATTTGCTGAAGGCTCACATATGGAATTGCCACATACTTTATGTTTAAAATACTTTAAAGAATCTGTTTTTGTAAAATAAAATAGCTTAAAATAAAGTATTACTGAAAATATAATGCAATTTAACAGTAAAAGAAAGGCATGTTAATAAAACATGACTGAAATCTTTAATTTATAGAAATAAAAGTCAACAAATCTGTATCAACTATATGCATGATACTGCTAAACAAAATCTAGCATGTTACAAAAGTTGATGACAATATTCATTGTTAGTTCAAAAGATGATTCAATTTTATCTTGTCTATCTATAGATTTCAAATTGTGAAAATATGCTTTTGTCTATAGCATCTTAAATTGTGAGACTGAAAATATATCCAGGTTGAATATGTATAACCATAAGCCTAAAATACATTATTAAATGAGATAGATAATTATACCCTTTAAAACCAGGGAAATGTTTACATTTGAGGAAAAGTGAGATCAAATTAATAAATATAAGAAATCTTCATAAGCAAATATTTTCAATGGTCAAAGTACTTTGGAGCAGACAGTATTAATAAAAACTCCTGTGGCATCCCTGCAGACTTACCGCTGTGGGAATTCTTTCCTTGGATTTGTTAAGCTGCTACAGATGGATAAATAACAGCATATATTTGCTGAAATCATACTTCAAAGCTTGTAGTCTCCAGGGTAAGATGTGATATAAAGTGGTTGAAGTTTCTTGAAAAAGACAATGTCAGTCATTCTCATTTTTTAAAAAACAGATTTTTTAAAAATAAAGGAGACACAGGAAATAGCAATAATAAAATCCTTGAAAAATTTGCTAATTTAAAAGTAGTTAAGCACATTGGGTTTCCCTTCTGGTTGATGAAGTAGACATACTTTTCTGTATTCTTTCCATTTAGTACAACTAGCAAATGTCTATATTATTAAACAAACTTAAGAAATCTCTGATAGGTGATAAGAAGAAGGTGAATTGTTTAGGGACCTCAGGACGCAAGGAACAACATGGTTATATGTTGCATGGGTTTTCTTTTTGCTTCCTCTATCCCCAAAATGCCAATAGGCACGGACATACTGAGACCCAAGAAAATTTAATCCGTCTAGTGAAAGCATTAGGGAAAAAGACAGCCTAGCAAGTCTGAAACCTTTGAAGCAGTAACCACTGTATTCCATCTAAACAACATTACACACACACACACACACACACACACACACACACACACACACACAGTCAACAACTGTAGCCTCACCTCTGTCCGTGCCATCACAGGACAACAGGGCCTCTAGACTTTTTTAGAGGTTCCAACTTTACAGGTTGCAACCAGGAATCACAACAGTGGTGTCGATAGGGTCAAGTAGGAAGTAGGAAGTCAAGACTTTCATCCCCACTGAAGTGGAAGTAAAAAGTTCCATTCTCCGTATCATTTAGTGGAGACCACTGAGAAGCCTGGACTTACACCGTTACCCAGCAGTAGGGAGATGCTACTCCTTCTGCTCAGGGGTGGTGTTAGAAGAGGCACAGTGGAGTGTAGGGATTTTGGCCTCCACTTGAGTAATGAGACCACTGCCACCTCCCCTTAGTGATGGCTAAGAAACAGTCATAATCAATAATCAAGAAGAGCCTAAGGAGGTATAATAAATGTAACATGTATACTGGATGGAATATTGGATCCAAAACAGGACACTGAGTAAACTCTATCGTGAACTGAATAGTTAATAATGTATCAATATTTGGTATATTAACTGTAAAAATGTACACACCAACATAAGATATTAATATAGGGAAACCAGGTGCAGTGTACAGGGGAACTCTCAGTGCTATCTTCTAAATTTTTCCTAAATCTAAAACTGTTCGGGGTTCGTAGATGGCTCAGTGAGTTAAGCATCCAACTTTGGCTCAGGTTGTGATCTCATGGTTTGTGGTTTTGCATGGTTTGTGGTTTTGAGCCCCGCGTCATGCTCTGTTGGTACAACTCGGAGCCTGGAGCCTGTTTTAGATACTGTGTCCCCGCCCCCGCCCCCCCCCTCCCCGTCCCTCTGCTGCTTGTGTGTTCAACTCTCTGCTCTCTTTTCTCTCAAAAATAAACATTAAAAAATAAAATAAAATAAATCTAAAACTGTTCTAAAAAATTGTCTACAATACACATAAACATGCACACATACACTTTAAAAGTGAAAAAGCAAGATACAGAGTGAAAGAAAATATCTGCTATACATACATCCAACATAGGTCCCATGTACAATATGTATAAAGCACTATTACAAAACAATATGAAAAGGACAAATGGCCTATTTAAAAAAAAAAGTCAAGAGACATGTTCATACTCATAGCACAAAAAGAATAAACTGAATGGCAATAAACATAAGAAATAGTGTGCAATCTTATGAACCAACAGGTAAGTGCAAAATAAATCCACAATATGATATTATCAAAATCTCACAGAAATATATGAAATAAAAGAAATGAAGTGTTTGAGAGGAGATAAAACATATAATGCCAGCAGGATGATTCATTTACATAAACACTTTGGAAAATAATTTTGCATTATCTGCTGAAGCTGAACAAAAAATTAGTCCAAACCCCACTAATTCTACCCTAACAGAAGTATAAGTGTGTGTATGTATATACGTGTGTGTGTGTGTGTGTGTGTGTTTATGTCTCAGACATGAACAAATATATTCATAGTAGCCGTTACTATTATTTCCAAACTGGAACCTATTCAAATTGCTATTAACAGTAGGTTGTATAAATAAATTATGGTGCAATCACACAAAGGAATACTAAAATAGTAATCAGAATGTTCTACAGTGATTCATAATAATATAAATTAATTTCACAAACATAAAATTGAGCAAAAGAAGCTTGACACAAAAGAGTTGAAATTTTGAAAAAAGGAACTTATACTATAAAGAAGCCTGGGAAGTTGGGGTTAATTTTCTATTTCTTAATTAGGGATCTGCTTACACTGAGAGGGTTGCTTTGTAAACATTCAACTAGCTGTGCATTTATATATGCAGTTTCTGTATGCATATTATACTTAAATGCATTTTAAAAAGTGACAAAAGTTAATCAGTTCTGTATATACTCATACAAAAGGATTCTATAAAATATTGTCAAGGGAAAAGGAAGTTGTAATAGACTATAAACCTATATGTATAATTTTTGGGACCATCAGAACAAATGAGTTTTAAATATGCAAATAACAAACATCTGAAAGTAGCAGAAATTACACTTTGTTATTATATTTGCATTTTCACAATAAACTTAAATATTTTATATTATTAATACTTTTTTATTTAACTACATTAGTACTTATTTGTTGCTCACATAATTTTGACTTTCTTCTTGCAATTTTATGTATCTCTATAAACTGCATTTTCCCCCTCGAAGCAAGAAGGATTATAAGAAAATAATACACACCATATTAGTTAGACTCCTGCAGAGAAACAGAGCCAAGAAGCTATATGGATATATAGACAAGGAGATTTATTACAGGAATTGGTTATTGAGGCTGAGGAAGTCCCACACTGTTCCACCTTCAAATTAGAGAACCAGGAAGTCAGGTGGTACAAATCCTTCCAAGTCGAAGCCCTCAGAACCAGGGCTCTGATGTCAACAGCAGGAGAATATGGATATCCCAGGTAAGAGGAAAAAGAATGTGCCCTTTCTCAGCCTTTTTGTTCTATTTGGTCCCTTAATAAATGGATGATACTCACCGATATTCATGAGGGCAAACTCTTTACTCTGTCTATTGAACCAAATACTAATCTTTTCCAGAAACACCCTCACAGACACACCGAAAAATAATGTTTTACCAGCAGTCTGGACATCTATTAGGCCAGTCAAGTAGACATATCGAATTAACCACAACACACATTAGAAAAAACAAGCAAACAAACAAAGAATCCCACACAAATCCTAGAGGATCCTCACTCTCTATTTAGTAAATGTAAGCTTCTTATTCTGGTATTATTGGACTAATGTCTAAAATCCACTTTTCAAACTCTGACTCTCACTACTTCCTTACAGAATTCTCCTGCTCAAGTCAGACCAGCTGACTCACTCCTTCCCAGTGATATCCTACTCTCCTGTCTCATAACTTTACTTGCTCTAATTGTTTTGCAAGAAAACTCTCTCCTTTATCACCCTCCACTTCAGTTGGCTTAAATTCCTCCAAGGCCCTCCCTGGGGCTACAGTAATTCCTGCCAGAAATCTGATCTTCTCCATGGAATAGAATATTTGTTTACTGCTATGACATCTTAACTCAGATGATGATGTTATTGTATTCTTTATGGTTACTGTCTTTTTTACTTAAAAATATTATTTTATGGGGCGCCTGGGTGGCTTAGTCGGTTAAGCGTCCGACTTTCTGACTTTTGCTTAGGTCATGATCTCGTGGTTTGTGGATTCGAGCCCTGCGTCGGGCTCTGTGCTGACTGCCAGCTCGGAGCCTGGAGCCTGTTTCAGTCTGTGACTCCATCTCTCTCTGACCCTCCCCTGCTCATGCTGTCTCTCTCTCCTAGAAATAAATAAAACATTAAAAAAAAAAAGAAAAAAATATTATTTTATACACTTTTTTTGCACTTCATTGAGGTGTAATTGACATGCAAAATCTATGTGTATTTAATACATACAACTTGATGAATTTGACAATAACTATATACCCATGAAACCATCGCCACTATCAATGTCATAAACATTGATAAACATCTCTCTCTCTCTCTCAAAAATAAATAAATAAACTTTAAAATTAAAAAAATATATTTATTTATTTAATTTATTTATTTTGAGAGAGAGAGAGAAAGCAAGTGGGATAGGGACAGAGAGAATCTCTAGCAGCTCTACCCCAATGTGGGGCTCAATCCCATGAACCATGAGATCATGACCTGAGCTGAAATCAAGAGTCAGATGTCAACCAATGGAAACACCCAGGTGCCATTCACTTTTTCACATCTTTTAAGATTTTCTTATTTTCATAGGTTTATTTCATTTATTTATTTTTCCCTTTTTATATTTTGACTTAACCCTTGAACAGTAAACAGGAAATTATTACATTTGAGACAAAGCATTCAGCAAGGGACAAAAATGCTTTTAAAACTACTTGAATTCATCATGATTTCCTACGTGATTAAAAACTCAGAGTCTCAATTATACCTTAAATTTTCCTACTATTTCCTAAGCCTAGAATATTCTTCCTACATATCCTTTTCTGTCTACAGAAATGTCACAAAGCTCAATTCAAATGGGCTTTCTCCTTTAAAATTGAGTTTTAAAATTTTCAGTCTTAAAATTTAAAGCACATATCCACTATGTTTTTTAGATTTGATTTTATTTGTTCAAAATGTCCCATGTACTAAGATAAAAGGAGATAAAGTGTCCAGTAAGATGATCCTTGATATATTTTAGCAAATAAGATGGAATGCTTTCCATGGAATTTCTTAGAACCAATTTTAATGAATTATGAATAAGTACCTAAACTTATTTTCATTCATTGAATACTTCCTTAAAAATCAGTTTGTCCAGCACATGCACCCTGATGTTTATAGCAGCACTATCAATAGCCAAAGTATTGAACTAGCCCAAATGTCCTTTGATGGATGACTGGATAAAGAAGATGTGGTATATATATACAATGGAGTATTACTCAGCAATCAAAAAGAATGAAATTTTACCGTTTGCAACTACATGGATGGAACTAGAGGATATCTTGCTAAGTGAAATTAGTCAGAAAAAGACAAATATCCTATGACTTCACTCATATGAGGACTTTAAGATACAAAACTGATGAACATGAAGGGAAGCAAAATTATTATAAAAACAGGGACGGGGACAAACACACAAGAGAATCTTAAATATGGAGAACAAACAGAGGATTACTGGAGGGGTTGTGGGATGGGGGATGGGCTAAATGGGTAAGGGACATTAAGGAATCTACTCTTGAAATCATTCTTGTACTATATGCTAAGTTGGATGTAAATTAAAAAAAATTAATTAAAAAAATCAGTTTGTCCAAGAGTACTAAATATTTATTTATTTTTAGTTGGCTTTAATTTTTCTTTCAGCTTTATTGAGATATAATTGACATACAGCACTGTGTAAATATACAGCATAATGACTTGATTTATATATATTGAGAAATGATTACCATAATGAGTTTAGTTAACTTCCATTAACTCATATGTTATATTAAAAAAAGAAAGAGAGAGAAAACTTTTATTTCTTGTGATGAGAATGTTAAGGATTTACTATCTTAGTGATCAAGTATGCCATCTATCTATAGTCATCATGTTGTACTTTACATCTTCAATACTTATTTAACTTATAATTGGAAGTGTACCTTTTGACCACCTTCTTCCTTTTCTTCTCCTCACTCTACCCCACCATACCCACAAAGCTGATATTTTTTTTTCTCCGTGAGTTGTTGTTAGTTTCTTTGTGTAAGTGAGATCATAATACAGTATTTGTCTTTCTCTGACTTATTTCACTTAGCATAAGGCCGTCAAGTTCCATCTGTGTTGTTGTAAATAACAAGATTTCCCCCCCCTTTTTTTTTTTATGGCTGAACAGTATTCCGTTGTGTGGAACACTCTTCTTTATCCATTCATCCATTAATAGACACTTAGATTGTTTCCATGGTTTGGCTATTGTAAATAAGTTGCAATTAGCATGGGAGCCAGCTATTTCTTTGACATAGTAATTTCTTCTCCTTCAGATATATACCTGGAAGTGAAATTTCTAGATCATATGCTAGTTTTATTTTTAATTTTTTTTGAAACCTCCATGCTGTTTTGCATAGAGCCTGTGCCAATTTGCATTCCTGCCAAGGATGCACAAGTATTTCTCCACATCCTTACCAGAATTTGTTATCTCTTCTTTTCTTGATAATCATTCCAAGAGGCTTGGGGTGATACCTCATTGTAGTTTTGATTTGTATTTCCCTAATAATTAGTGATGTTGAGCACCTTTCTATGTACTTGTTGGCCTTTTGGTATCTACTTTAGAAAAAATGTTTATTCAGGGTGCCTGGTTGACTCAATTGGTTAAGCATCTGACTCTTGATTTCAACTCAGGTCATGATCTCGTGGTTCTTGAGACAGAGCCCACATCAGGCTTCGTACTGAGCATGGAGCTTCCTTGGGATTCTCTCTCTCTCTGCCTCCCCTTCGCTTATACTCTCTCTCTCTCTCTCTCTCTCTCAAAATAAATAAATAAATAAACTTAAAAAACATGTTTATTCATTTCCTTTACCAATTTAATTGGAGTATTTTTTTTACTATTGAGTTATATGGGTTATTTATGCATTTTGCATATATGGTTTGCAAACATTTGCTCCCCTTCTGTAGATTGCTTTTTTCATTTTGTGGATCATTACTTTTTCTGTGCAGAAGCTTTTTAATTTGGTGTAATACCACTTGTTGGATTTTAATTTTGTCACCTGTGCATTAAGTGGCATACCCAAAAATCTATTGCCAAGACCAATATACAAAAGGCTTTTCCTTTTGTTTTCTTCCAAGAGCATGGTGATTTCAAGTCCCACATTTAAGTCTTTAACCCTTTTTGAGTTAATTTTTGAGAGTGGCATAAGATATAGGTTGAGTTTTATTCTTTTACATGTGAATATCCAATTGTCCCCAGCACCATTTATTGTGGAGACTATCTTTCCTCCATTGAGTATTCTTGGCTTCTTTGTCAAATATTAGTTGATAATAAATATTAATGAATTAAGGTATAGAAGATACTAGAGGACAATTCTTTTCTTTTATAAAGATAATAAAGCAAACAGTAAAACATGTCTTAGATTACGGTTTATAGAAAATATAAAGATGTGTACAATGCCATTGTTATAATGTGAAATTTATATACGTGATGATAAGAATTTCAGAACAAAATGGGGAAAAAAAGCTGTATCAGTGTTGCCAAATTATACATAACATTATCTTTGATCATATTTGTGAGTATATGTGTTAGAAATATATTCCAGTAAAAAAGGCAAAAGTTTTTTGATACTGGGGTACCTAGGTGGCTCAGGCAGTTAAGTGCCAGACTTCAGCTCAGGTCATGATATCATGGTTTGTGAGTATGAGCTCCATGTCAGCCTCTCTGCTGACGTCTCAGAGCCTGAAGCCTGCTTCAGATTCTTTGTCTTTCTCTCCCTCTGCTCCTCCCTTGCTCGCACTTTCTCTTTCTCTCTTTCTCTCAAAAATAAACATTTAAAAAAATAAAAAAATAAAACTTATTGATATTCATTGAAGAAAACCCCAACACAAAAATAACCTATTTTACTCACTGAATTTAAAGAACTCTGACTTTAGGGGTGCTTGGGTGGCTCAGTTGGTTGAGCAGCTGACTTCGGCTCGGGTCATGATCTCACAGTTCTAGGCCTGCATCACCCTCTGCTGTCAGCATGGATCCTGCTTTGGATCCTCTGTCTCCCTTTCTCTCTGCTCCTCCCCTTCTATCTCTGAAAAATAAAAACTAAACATTAAAAAAAAATGCTTGTTGCTTGTTCATATTCTTTAAAAAAGATTCTGACCCAACTAAAACCACTTTTTTAAACTATCAGAAGCTATTTATATAATATGACAAAGATATTTGCACTAGTTGCACTATTCCTGAAGAAATGACAAGAGGTAGATCAAATAATCTTAAAAATAACTATATTAGTAGTTGATAAAGTTTGCTTGGAGCTTCATGTCATAACATTTTCAGCAAATATATTTCTGAATCAGTTTCACCTCATGCCTGTTTCTTATTCCCAGTTGGACAGTCACCTAATTAACAACTTTAATTCTGTCTAGATCATCTGGTACTTTCAAAGGTCAATATTTTTACAAGTAACAGGATATTACTAACATGAATCTCTTAGAAACACAGAATGAGGTAGAAAGGAATAACAATTTAAAATTTTATTCATGATATAAGGCCAACTAGTCACATGTAAGCACTTTATGTTCCTATGTCAAGCTTAGCTCAGGTTTATAAAAGTTACAAAATGGGGGGCCCCTGGGTGGCTTGGTCTGTTAAGCATCTGACTCCTGGTTTCAGCTCAGGTCATGATCTCATGGTTCATGAGTTTGAACCCGAGGTCAGTCTCCTCACTGACAGCTCAGGGGTCACTTGGGTTTCTCTCTTTCTCTCTCCCTCTCTCTCTCTCTCCCTGCCCCTCCCCACCTAGCTCAAAATAAATAAATATGTAAACTTTAAAAAAAAGTTACAAAAAGGACAGGCACGTTGTGTCCTTGCAGTGTTTCACACTTCTCTCTCACTTCATCGCCTCTCCCTCCTCCCAGGTGACAGCCATCAGTGCCTTATAAACTCCAAAATCAGAGATATTATCAGAAAAATGAAAGAGTGGCTTTAATTTGAACTTTAAATCATTCACAGTTATCGTATCTTGGGCTATGCTCATGACTTTCAGCATCTTAGGACCTTTTTTTTTTTTTTAATTATTTTTAATGTTTTCTTTGGTTTTATTTATTTCTAGGGGAGAGAGAGAGAGACAGCGTGAGCAGGGGAGGGTCAGAGAGAGAGGGAGTCACAGACTCTGAAACAGGCTCCAGGCTCTGAGCTGGCAGTCAGCACAGAGCCCGACGCGGGGCTCAAACCCACAAACCGCGAGATCATGACCTAACCGAAAGTCGGACGCTTAACAGACTAAGCCACCCAGAAGCCCCATTAGGACCTTTAAACTTTACCTATGATCCCCAAAACGTTTTCAATCACATACTGGAGTGTTTCCAGATGGGTGTTGAATTTACTTGCTTTTGACACCAAGGATATATTTCCTATTCTTCTTCATTTCAGCATCTACTCACTAGATCAAATTAATAAAACACTAACTAATTATTAGATATTAATTGGATGACAGAACCAAGGAGGACTTTTTTTTTTTTTAAGGAGTGCAAATAAACCCTCCTATTAAATATATAGCATAGTGGAAAGATAAAGAATGTTAGATGCTGGAAAACAAAGAAGATATATTAAACAAAATGACTTCCATTTGACTTTAATTGACCCCAAATAAAATTTAGTACAGAATATTTTTCCTAGTTATGGCTAAAAACACTGCACCAACACACAGTATTGTCATTTCCTCACCCATTTTAATCATCCTTCATCTCTTCTTATATTAGAACATTTGTTTTCTCCTTTCCCCTCACACACATTAATTCCTATTTCCTCCATAACATAACACAACACCATCCTGTATCTCATTTTATATGATGATGACTTATTGTGATAGAAAAAATAATGCCTCTCTCTCCCCAAAAAGATATCTATGTCCTAGTCCTTGAAATTTATGAAAATGTGGTGTTACATGGCAAAGGAAGACTAAAGCTTGTTGCTGTTGTTTTCATTTGAATAAAATAGTTATTATTTTTTCTCAGGAAAAATAGGAAGTTAAGACACACTGCATTTTACAGCCAACATTACTTGTAATTGGCCCTAATCCTTCCTGGCACTGCTGTCAATAGCATTAGCTGTTTAATCAGAACCAAGGTGTGCACCCCTGATAGAATGTACTTGAAGGACGCTAGAAGATTGCATGTTTTTTCCTGAGAAACATAAGACAAACAGAAGTTGCAGAGAGCATCATCTTTTCAAGCAGCCTCTCCCTTTCCATTTTAGAGGACTTGCCTGAAGTAACAGCTAATCAGCACTTAGAATATTTGGTTTCTCTCTCTATAAAACTGCCCACACTTTCCCCAATGCACTTGGGCTCCCATTGCACTATGTCCTCATAGTCCCTAATCCAAAGGCTGCTAATCCATTGATTGTGAAATAAATGATTGTCCTGGATTGTGTTTGGACGGGGGCAAAAGCTATCCCAAGGGTCCTTTAGGAAAGTGAGCAGGGAAGCAAATGAGGAGGCTTATAATGGCTTTAAGGAGAATACAGTTCTGCTGACACCTTGGTTTTAGCCCAGTGAGACCCATTTAAGACTTCTGGTCTTTACCAATCTAAGATAATCAGTTACTATATGCTTTCAGAACACTAAGTTTTTGGCGGTATTTACAGCAATAACAGAAAACTATATACTGATTCAGTCCCACCTATATTTACATGGACTAGATTAACTAACCACAATTTTGAGGATCTACATGTAGCCTTTTGGACACACTTCCCTCTAAACGAACATGTTTGTGTCCAAAGCTGGAAATACCTATTATGCAATTAGTACTTTATCAATCATCTAGCAAAAATATTTCTACATTTCTTCTTGCCTGATTTTATTATTGCTTATTTAAATGTTTATTTTTATTATGAAAATTATTTCAAAAACACTTTTGCAACCTTTGTTATTTTTTTTATCAGACTACAGTTCATAGAAAAAATAACAGTAAGCAAAACTCTTAAATGGTCTCAATATAAATCTAAGACAGGTTTATATCTATTCCACACTGTAATACTAATGACAGAGTTAGAAAGATAGGTCTATTTTCTCAACTCACCTGGTCATCTTTTAAACTTTTATAAGTGCCAGAGGGAGGCAAGATGGCGAAGTAGGGAGCTCCATACATTTTGCACACCTGAATCTCTCAAACAGAGAAAGCCTAAAGCCATAGGACACTGAACTGCAGGAGTCTGGGAGGAAAAGAGACAGAATCCACTAAGAAGACAGCCTCATCAGTGTGTGATTGCAAACCTGGGAAAATGAAAATGGGCCAGCCCGGAGACACGGAGGGTAGGGAGCCCCCTTCATGGAGTGATGCTGAGAGAAGAGGGGAAGAGAAAGAGCGGCTGAAACTGCTTATAGAGGTGTCCCTGGAGAAGAGAAAAACCCAGAAAAGAGAAAAACCTCAGCCCAGGACAGAGGGAGATCCTATCATCCCATCTCTAGCTGCAAGGAGTTTGGAGAGTGATCCCATTTCTAGCTGTTCCACTTTCTTGGGGCTGGGTGCTCCAGTCCCAGGTGGCACCAGGAGAAACCGCTTTGCCACTCTCCCGGCTCCGTCCTGGGCTGGGAACCTGCCCGGCCTGTGGGATTACATTTCCGGCAGTATCAACAAAGCACGGTGAGGACTAAGATCTAGAAAGAAGGTGGGGCGACACAGCACAGGGCTCACCTTGGCTACACCTGCAGCATAGGAAGATAGGACCCAAAAGAGTGATTTGCAATGCTTGGTTCAAGAAGGAACTGGGGCGCTGCCATTTTTCTCCCCACAACCACCAAGGCGGGGCCTCAGGGAGCAGAACGAGCACCAGTGGAGGCAAGCCACGCCTACACCAAGCCACGCCCATCCGTGCTGGAGAGCTGCCCCTTTTCTTTCTTTCTTTCTTTCTTTCTTTTTTTTACCGGAGCCTGGGGAAAGACCGACATGGATGCACTGCCATGATTAATTCTAGATCAATTCTCTCTACTCCTATATAATTTTTCCCTTGTCTCACTAGTAACCCTCCACTCAGTTGGACTGGGCACTCTGGTCACTGGTTTGCTTAAAGAGTCACATTTAATCCTTTCTCTAGATGCATATTCAATATCTTCATCTCTACCTTTCTATTTCTCTCTCTCTGGAGTAATCAGACTATATAGATTCTTTGAGTAACATTATCTTCATTTCTTTCTCTTTGTCTCCTACCATATTCTCCTCTTTATCTCTCTGAATTAAGCTTCTTAGTCTCTCTGCCTGGTCATTGTCTAATTTTGCTTTCTCCCCGGCCCATCACTTTTCTCTTTGTATATGCTCTTCCATCAGCACTGCATACACCCTGGTCTTTATTTGTAGCTGGGATTTCTGGTTTTATGCTTGTAGACAGTCTTTTGTCTTTTGGGGGTTTTTGTTGTTGTTGTTGCTGTTTTCTTTTTCCCTTTCAGTTTGCTTGTTTGTTGGATTTGTCTATACGTTTGTGTGCCTTTGTTCCCTGTGTGTTTGTCTGTCTGTTTTCCTTTTCAGGGCTACCTCAAGAAACAAGCCAAAGTACACATGGTGGAGAGTCCCAAATACCACTAGCAGTAGGGAAATAAAATAACCAAAGTCTCAACAAGAGAGACCAAGAGACACCATTCAAAGAACACTCCCTGAATGGACAGGCCCTGGGCAGTCAATGAGCCTTCTTTATACAGCAGTACTTGCAGGTGCAAAGTGCATGACAAGCTTTTAAAAGTGCCAAGAGACAGAAAGCTAGCCAAAATGATAAAACAGAAGAGCTATCCTCTAAAAAAATTCCAGGAAGTGACAGCTATAGAACTACTCAAAACAGATATAAGCAACATAACTGAACAAGGATTTAGAACAATAGTCATAAAATTAATCGCTGAGCTTGAAAAAGGCCTGGAAGACAACAGAGAAGCTATTGCTACAAAGACTATGGACCTTAAAAATAGTTGTGATGAATTAAAAAATGCTATAAATGAAGTACATAATAAAATGGAGGTGTCCAATGCATGGATTGAAGAGGCAGAAAGAATAGGTGAAATAAAAGACACAATTATAGAAAAAGAGGAAGCCAAGAAAGAGAGAGATAAACTGACCCATGAGCATGAAAGGAGATATCTGTATCATAGGAATTCGGGAAGAGGAAGAGAGAGAAAAGCACTGAATGGATACTCAAACAAATTATAGCTGAGAACTTCCCCAATCTGGGGAAGAAAACAGACATTGAAATCCAAGAGGCACAGAGAACTCCTCTCAGACATAACTTGAATCAATCTTCTACACAACATATCATATTTTGCACAGCAAAATATACGGACAAAGAGAGAATTCTGAAAGCAGCTAGGGATGAACAGGCCTTAACATACAGAGGGATACCTATCAGAATGGTTGAAGACCTATCTACTGAAACTTGGCAGGCCAGAAAGGAATGGCAGGAAATTTTCAATGTGATGAACAGAAAAAATATGCAGCCAAGAATCCTCTACACAGCAAGCCTGTCATTCAGAATAGAAGGAGAGATAAAGGTCTTCCCAAACAAACAAAAATGGAAAGAATTCATTACTACTAAACCAGCCCTACAAGAAATCCTAAGGGGGACACTATGAGGGAAATGTTGCAAGGAGCACAAGGTATCAGAGACGCTACTATAGGCATGAATCCTACAGAGAACACAATGACTAAACCCATAATTTTCTATAATAACACTGAATGTAAATGGACTAAATGCTCCAATCTAAAGACATAGGGTATCAAAATGGATAAAGATAACCAAAACCCATCTATTTGCTGTTTACAAGAGATTCATTTTAGACCTGAGGACACCTTCAGATTGAAAGTAAGGGGATGGAGAAATGTCTATCATGCTACTGGAAGTCAAAAGAAAGTTGAAATAGCCACACTTCTATCAGACAAACTGGAGTTTAAAGTAAAGGCAGTAACAAGGGATAAAGAAGGGCATTATATAATAATTACAGGGTCTATACATCAGGAAGAGCTAACAATTATAAATGTCTATGCACCCAATTTGGAACACCCCAATACATAAAACAATCACAAACGTAAGCAATCTTATTGATAAGAATATGCTAATAGCAGGGGACTTTAATACTCCACTTACAGCAATGGATAGATCAACTAGACAGAAAATCACTAAAGAAACAATGGACCTGAACGACACATTGGACCAGATGGATTTGACAGATATATTTAAAACTCCACATCCTGAGGCTATGGAATTCACTTTCTTCCCAAGTGTGCATGGCTCATTCTCCAAGATAGATCACTTACTGGGTCATAAGGCAGCCCTCAATAAGTGTAAAAGAATTGAGATCATACCATGCAAACTTTCAGATCACAATGCTATGAAACTTGAAACCAATCACAGGAAAAAGTATGGAAAGCCTCCATGGTTAAAAGTCTTTAACCTTCCATGGAGGTTAAAGAACACCTTACTACAGAATGAATGGGCCAATCAGGCATTTAGAGAAATTAAAAGATGTATGGAAATGAAGTGAAAAAAATGAAAACACAACGATCCAAACTCTTTGGGATGCAGCAAAGGGAGTCCTAAGAGGAAAGTACATTGCTCTGCAAGCCTATTTCAAGAAACCAGAAAAAGCACACATACAAAACCTAACAGAGCACCTAAAGGAACTAGAAGCAGAGCAGCAAAGAGCAACCCAAACCCAGCAGAAGAAGATAAATTAAAAAAATCAGGGCAGAAATAAACAATATAGAATCCAAAAAACAGTTGAACAGATCAATGAAACCAAGAGTTGTTTTTTTGAAAAAATAAACAAAATTGATAAACCTCTAGCCAGACTTCTCAAAAAGAAAAGAGAGAGCACCCAAGTAGACAAAATCATGAATAAAAATGGACAACCAACCCTCAGAAATGCAAGCATTTATCAAGGAATACTATGAAAAATTATATGCCAACAAACTGGACAACCTAGAAGAAATGGACAAATTCCTAAACACACACACACTACCAAAATTCACAAAGGAAGAAATAGAAAATCTGAACAGAGCCATAACTAGTGAAAAAATTGAATCAATTATCAAAAATCTCCCAACAAATAAGAGCCTGGGCCATATGGCGTCCCTGGGGAATTCTACCAGACATTTAAATCAGAGTTAATAACCATTCTTCTCAAGCTATTCCAAAAAACAGAAATAGAAGAAAAACTTCCAGACTCATTCTATGAAGCCAGCATCACTCTGATTCCCAAGCCAGACAGAGACCCAGCAAAAAAAGAGAACTATAGGCCAATATCCTTGATGAATATGGATGCAAAACTCCTCAACAAGATACTTGCAAATTGAATTCAACAGCATATAAAAGGAACTATCCACCATAATCAAGTGGAATTCATTCCTGGGTTACAGGGCTGGTTCAACATTCACAAATCAATCAATGTGATCCATCACATTAACAAAAGAAAAGATAAAAACCATATGATCCTGTCAATAGATGCAGAAAAAGCATTTGACAAAATACAGCATCCCTTCTTAATAAAGACCCTCAAGAAAGTTGGGATAGAAGGAACCTACTTAAACATCATAAAAGCCATTTAAGAGAAGCCCACAGCTGATATCATCCTCAACGGGGAAAAACTGAGAGCTTTCCCCCTGAGATCAGGAACATAACAGGGATGTCCACTCTCACCACTGTTGTTTAACATAGGGTAGAAGTCCTAGCATCAGGTATCAGAGAACAAAAGGAAATAAAAGACATCAGAATTGGCAAAGAAGTCAAAATTTCACTTTTCGCAGATGACATGATATGCTACATGGAAAACCCGACAGACTCCACCAGAAGCCTATTAGAACTGATCCATGAATCCAGCAAAGTCTCAGGGTACAAAATCAACACACAGAAATAGGTTGCATTTTTATACACCAATAATGACGCAACAGAAAAGGAAATCAAGAAACTGATCCCATTCACAATTGCACACACACACACAAAAAAAACATAAAATACCTAGGAATAAACCTAACCAAAGATACAAGAGATCTGTATGATGAAAACTATAGAAAACTTATGAAGGAAATTGAAGAAGACACAAAGAAATGGAAAACATTCCATGCTCATGGGTTGGAAGAATAAATGTTGGTAAAATGTCATTACTTCCCAAAGCAATGTACATATTCAATGCAATCCCAATCAAGATTGCACCAGCATTCTTCTCAAACCTAGAACAAACTATCCTAAAATTTGTATGGAACCACAAAAGACCCCAAATAGACAAAATAATATTGAAGAAGAAAACCACAATGGGAGGCATCATAATCCTAGACTTTAAACTCTACTACAAAGCTGTAATCATCAAGAGAGTATGGTATTGGCACAAAAACAGACACATAGTTCAGTGGAATAGAATAGAGAACTCAGAATATGACCCACAAATATATGGCATATCCAAAGGAAAAAAGACAGCCTCTTCAACAGATGGTGCTGGGAGAACTGAACAGCAACGTGCAAAAGAATGATACTAGATCACTCTCTGACACCATACACAAAAATAAACTCAAAATTGATAAAGGACCCGAATGTGAGACAGGAAACTATCAAAACCCTAGAGGAAAAAGCAGGAAACAACTTCCTTGACCTCAACCGCAGCAATTTCTTACTTGACACATTCCCAAAGGCAAGGGAATCAAGAGCAAAAGTGAATTATTGGGACATCATCAAGATAAAACGTTTCTGCATGGCAAAGGAAACAATCAATAAAACTGAGGCAACTGACAGAATGGGAAAAGATAGTTGCAAATGACTAATCAGATAAAGTGTTACTATCCAAAATCTATATTTTAAATGTTTATTTATTTATTTTTAGACCGATAGAGAGTACGAGTTGGGTATAGACAGGGAGAGGAAGAATCCCAAGCAGGCTTCCCACTGTCAGCGCAGAGTCCAAAAGCAGCTAGATCTCATGAACCATGAAATCAAGACCTAAGTCAAAATCAAGAGTAGTATCCTTAACCAACTGAGTCACCCCAGTGCCCCTTTACTCTGCTTTTAAAGTGAACCACCACTGACTAACAAATGGTTAAAAAAAAAAAAAAAGGGAATAGGAATGAAAGAATAAATAAAATTTCCTGTGGTTATGAAGGTTGAAATTATTATTGTTGCAACATTTTCAATGATCTGGGAAGAAAAAAAGTGTTTTTTTCATCAAAACAGAAAACTGAATTGCTTATACTTGCTGTTACATCTACAGTGTGTGACAGTTTTATGTTCTATGTCACTAGAGCACTAGAGCAAATATGAAATAAGTCAAAAGTTTCTGCATTCATGAAATGCAGATAATCTTGCACAAGTTAGTAAACTCATTCTGATTTCTAGTAAACTATTGTTCCTCAACTTCACAAAAATTTCCCAATTTATCACTGAAGAAAATTTAGCTAATTTAGGATAGAATCCCCTTTCCAGTTTTATAAAAATCTTCCTAATGCTTCCAGATTGTTGAAGGAGAGTGTTGAAATTATAATGCTTATAATTGTATAATGGGTAACTGGTCCTGAATTTTGTAAGTGGCAACCTCTATATCTTAATCCTAAAAAATAAAAGACTGATTGTGGGAATTTAGGTACAGAATGAGGATGTGAAGATTTGAATGGAGTGCTTGTTCCATACTCAGGCTTAATTAATGTAATTAGGCTAATGCTTGGCCTTATCCTTCCAGAGAGGTTATATAACACTTTTGTTATCTATTATATTATAATATTACTTTAGAAATAACTAATAGTGCTGTAAATAAAAATCTGATCAATTTGAACAGAGAGAAAAATCTCATATTCAGATTTGAAAGTAAATTCTTATAAATATATATAATTTCTTTATGATCTTGCATCATTTGTAATCAATGCTCTGCTAAGCTGAGTTAATTTCTGTTTTGCACTTTGCATTTTTTGTGTAAACATTAACTGCTCATGCCCAGGCTAATTCATTTGAGAGTATTTGACCTATTCACAATGAATGCAATAACATCTCCTCATAAATAAAACACTCTTCTGTTACATTTATGAAATAACATAGAAAAACTGAAATTACATGATAAGCATATGTATATACTATCAAACACTGTTTTTGATAATAGAATAGATACTCTATAAGATAGTCTAAAAATATATAGCTAGAAAGAAGGGCAATGACTCTGTAATAATTTAGAATAATTTTCTTAAAGAAAAGCACTTTATGAAATTAAAACTAAGAATGAAACCTAAGAAGGAATTACCTTCATAAATGTATAAAATAAAGCAAATGTTTTTATTATCCTTCTATTATCATTGTTTGTTTTTTGAAAAGAAAATAAAAGTTTCTTTTTCTCTACATCCTCTCCAACACTTGGCATTTTTTGTCTTTTTGATAAAACCTATCCTAACAGGTGTAAGGTGATACGTCACTAAGGTTTTGATTTGCATTTCTCTGATAATTAGTGATGTTGAGCTCTTTTTCATGTACCTGTTGGCCATTATTTGGCCATATCTTTCTGGGGAAAAATGTCTCTTCAGGTTTTCTGCCCATTTCTTAATTGGATTGTTTACTTTTTTTGCTGTTGAGTTGTAGTTCCTCATATTAATCCCTTATCAGATATTTGTATTACTAATATTTTCTCCCATTCTGAATGTTGCCTTTTCATTTTGTTGATGGTTACCAGATACAAGTAGGTGGGGAAAATGGGAAGATGTTGTACAAAAGGTACAAAGTTGCAGTAATGTAAAATTCATAAATATTAGAGATCTGACATACAGCAGGGTTACTATTGTTAACTATAATGTATTGAAAATTTGAATTGATTTAACTATTGAATTGGTTAACTATAATGAATTGAAAATTTGTTAGAATAGATCTCAGGTGCTCTCATCACACACATGGTAAGCATGTGAGCAGATGGGTATGTTAATTACCTGATTGCAGTAATCATTTCAGTTTGTATATGTATATCAAAACATCGTACTGTACACCATAAGTATATATAAAATTTTATTTTAAAAATTTTAAAAGAAAACAATATATATGAACAATAAAATATTTATTAGTTAGTAATTATTGCTTATATTTTCTATGACTCTTTTTAACAATATTCAAACTCCTATTAACCATAAGGGCTTAAATAGTCTTTCAGAGATAACTAAGCAAGATGTATCTATGACAAACGCCAAGGAGATAATTTTTTATTTCTAAATATATTATACTTTTAAGGAGCTTAATGGATCACTAAGAACAAGATAATTATATTTCAAAGATCATCCATTAAATAAATGTGTTATATAAAAATTTAAGATCTGTGCTTTAATCCAGCATTTGCCAATGATTACTGTTTTGTCAATTATAATAATTCAAGGATATTAACTTTACTGAGTACTTACAAGCTAAGCACTAAACTTAACAAATGCCTCATACTTCTCACAAAACTACAAACTAAATATTATCATTTCTAGTGCACTTATTAGAAAACTAATATGGATGGGTTATATAATTTATCTGACATTAATAGTCTTTAGTTAGGGCAAGTATTTCATCCTGAATTATTTTTTTGCTTTAGGGTGTAAATTCCTGAGGTACAAACATGGCCACTGAAATTCTCATCTGAGCTAGAGAGACAGCCCTGAAATAATATCGGGGTGGGGGTGACACACGGCTGGCACCAAAATATCATGTTCTGAAAAATCATTGTTCATAAAAGCTATTCAACTTTGCAGATTATTATTACAGGTCCTGTTTCCAAAATTATAACTCCTTTGTCAAACACCAAACACATTTTAAGGTTCTTTATAAATATATTCCAAAAAACTTTAAATATTAAACATTGGTAACTCATAAACTCTATTAAAATGCTCATTTAACTCTTTTCATCACCATTATTATTTTTATTTAGATAACTTTTTTTTCATTTATTTTTGAGAGATAGGGAGTGAGCAGGGGAGGGGCAGAGAGAGAGCAAGATACAGAATCTGAAACAGGCTCCAGGCTTTGAGCTCTCAGCACAGAGCCTGATGTGGGGCTCGAACTCATGAACTGTGAGATCATGACCTGAGCCACTGACTGACAAACCCAGCTACCCCTAGATAACTGCATTTTTAAAGTTTTTATTGAAATCCCAGTTAGTTGACATACAGTGTAATATTAATTTCAGGTGTACCATTTAGTGATTCAACAACTTTCCTACACACCCAGTGCTCATCACAAGTACCCTCCTTAATCCCCATGGTATACTTCACCCATCAACCCCCACCCTCCTCTGTTCTGGTAACCATCAGTTTCCTCTTTATAGCTAACAGTCTATTTCTTCGTTTCTCTCTCTCTCTCTCTCTCTTTCTCTTTAAATCCCTTTGCTCATTTGCTTTGTTTCTTAATTTTCAGACAACCGTATTTTAGAGGTAAAAATTGTGCCTCCTGGCTTTAATGTAAATGTAATGTAGTTATATGATATTGATCAATTTAAAATATTTATAGGGTTTCTATTGGACACATGTGCATTTTATTCCTGAGTTAATTTTTTTTACCAATAGTTTATTGTCAAGTTGGTTTCTATATAACACCCAGTGCTCATCCCCACAACTGCCCTCTTCCATACCCATCACCCCCTTCCCCCCCACACCCATCAGTCCTCAGTTTGTTCTCAGCATTCAAGAGTCTCTCATGGTTTGCCTCTCTCCCTCTTCCCAACTATTTCCTCCTTCTTCTCCCTCATGGTCCTCCGTTAAGTTCCTCCTAATCCTCCTTTACGTACAAACATATGGTATTTGTCCTTCTCTGCCTGACTTATTTTGCTCAGCACAACACCCTCAAGGTCCATCCATGTTGCTACACATGGCCAGATTTCATTCTTTCTCATTGCCATATAGTATTCCATGGTATAGATAAACCACATCTTCTTGATCCATTCATCAGTTGATGGACACTTAGGCTCTTTCCATGTTTTGACTATTGTTGAGAGTGCTGCTATGAACATTGGGGTACATGTGCCCTTATGCATCAGCATTTCTGTATCCCTTGGGTAAATTCCTAGCAGTGTTATTGCTGGGTCATAGGGGAGCTCTATTGTTAATTTTTTGAGGAACCTCCATACTGTTTTCCAGAGAGTCTGCACATGTGTGTATTTTATTTTAATATGAACTTACACATCTAACTTTTTTGTAATTAAATATTTTGAAACACAATAATATAGGTCAAATAGGTGTTAGGTATAATAATTAATCTTAGTACATTCATTTTCATATAACACTTGTGTACACAGAAAAGTTATACAAACATCAAAGTACATTAAAAGGAATATTAGAAAATAGGGAAGTATTTAAAAACATTATATTTTTGTATTTCTGAGTTGCTTATTTTCAGAAACTATTGTCCCAATCACTTTTCAGCTGCTAACCCCAGGAAATAATAAGCTCATGTGTCCATTAAGAACGTCAAAGTAACTAAAGCTAGGTGACATACTACATTGGAGTTTCTATATGCAGTCTTATTTCTTATTGAGGCATTGGTAGTTTTATGTAATCAAACAAATATTCATGAATAATAAACAGCTGATCTGTCCATATTTGTATGGAGTGATATCCCAGTTTAGTAAAAGAATATAGGCCTAGAATTTTGCAAACATAAATTCGAATAATAACTCCGGCACATCCCCAAATTATTTCATTGGATGTGTCATTCACCTGTTTACCTCTCTTTATTTGTTCAGAATTGAGTTAAAAATATCTGCTTTTAAAATAATTAAATGTGGGGGCATCTAGGTGGCTTAGTTGGTTAAGCGTCCGACTTTCGCTTGGGTCATGATCTCGCGGTTCGTGGGTTCGAGCCCCGCGTCGGGCTCTGTGCTGACTGCCAGCTCAGAGCCTGGAGCCTGTTTCAGTCTGTGACTCCCTCTCTCTCTGACCCTCCCCTGCTCACGCTGTCTCTCTCTCTCTCCTAAAAATAAATAAAACATTAAAAAAAATAATTAAATGTATTAAGAAGATAGCTGCACAGTGCTTAGAAGTACTCAAGAAATGACAAAATTATTGTTCCATAAATCAATAAAATTATTTAAAAAATGTCAAATTTAACAAAACTATTCTTAGACTTTAGAACTTTGAAAAAAGCAATAGAGATATATTTCTATTAATGGTAAATTTACAGTTAGAAATGTTACATTTATATAGTTTTTTGGTCTTGAATAAGTAAGATAACAATGATAGACTAAATTAACTGAATACCAGCTACTGTACTAAGTGTTTTATATCTATAATCTCATTTAATGCTCATAAAACATTTAAGGATAGCATTTTTATTGAAAATTTATACTTGTAGAAACTGTGACCTAGAATGGTCTAGAAATTTTTACCTAGAGTGCTCAGATAGTAAACAATAGATCTAGAATTAAATTAATAGATATTGAGATTTCATTCTCCTAAACAAAATGCTACAGAACTTTCTACTAAAACTTAATATAAATTAAAAGAAAATTCCCTCCATCATTTGACAGTCAAGTCTTTTCCACCGTGATTGGTGAATTAGAATTATTTTTTAGAATTATTCTGAAAAGATATATAGTAAGTACAGTCTATTTACTACAATGTATATTCAGTTCTGGGGATACAGTGAATAACAAGCCAGAGCCCTTGTTCTGATAAACATTATAATCCGGTGGGAATGGTGCTAAGAAAATGATTTTACTGTTAATTATTCAATTTCACTTTTAATAAGTATGAAGTGCCATAAAAGATTATGAGATGGGTAAAGGTGCAGTCAATCTAGTCCAGAAAGGTCACAGAGGGTGTATTTGACAATATTATGTTGGGTTTTCTGAGCTACGAACTAATGAACAATTAGGTAAACAGTGTTTAATTAAGCAGACTTATTTCTAGACAGAGGGAAGGGAAGTGCTACAACCTGACTGTGAAGGAGAAGGAAATATTAAAGAAACTGAGCGATGATGAATTTGGACAGTAGAGAGAGGTGAATGGCGAAACGGAGTGGGAGAGGTAAGTAGGGCCTGATTAATCAAATAGATCCCATTAAGAATTTAAGTATTTCTTGATTAACTTAAAAGATAAGAAATAGCTTGTTCTGTAGGTCAGAAAATGGTTTTCTCTTAGCATTTTCATATGTTTCTACCTACAAAATATAATGAAACACTTTGAAAAACTTTAATCATTTATAGGACGGATTTGAAAGTGACAAAAAATGAATTAGGAAAATCAATCAGAGACATTAAGTATTCCATTCTCCCTCCCACCAGCTCCTGGAAGCCACCATTTTATTTTGCAGTTATGATTATTTTAGATCCCTCATATAAATGGAATCATACAAATTTGTCCTTATGTGAGGCTTGCCTTATTTAGTGCGGTGTCTCAGGCTTCCATGCTGTCTCTAGTTTCAGTTATGTAAGATGAATGGGTTCTAGAGATCCGCTATTCACCATGGTGTCTGTAGTTAATAACATATATTGTGCGCTTCTATTATGCTCAAAAAATAGATCTCATATTAAGCATTCTTACCACACACGCACACACACACAAGAAAACTTGTGAAAGTGATGGATATGTTTATTATCTTCATCGTGGTGATAGTGTCAACTGTCATGAATTTACATACGCATTCATCCAAACTCATAAAATTGTGTACGTTAAACACGTGCAGCTTTTTAAATATGTCAGTTATACCTCAATTAAACCGTTAGTGAAAAAGGATAGAGGCTTTTAAATAGAAAAATGAACAATGGATATTGTATGGAGATACAAACAAGATCACTGACAGGGCTCTAACTTGAACAAGTGGAAAATCTATTTTCCATTTAAAAATAATGTTTTGTAAATCTGGTTCTTCTAGTTTCCATTTTTAGGTATAAGCTTATAAAATTGAGAGAGAGAGTGTATGTGTTTTAGTTATGCATGCAGTTATAACCACCACAATCAAAATATAAACAACACAAAAATGTGCTCAACAGAGGCGTCTGGGAGGCTCAGTCGGTTAAGCGTCCGGCTTCAGCTCAGGTCATGATCTCATGGTTCAGAGGTTTGAGCCCTGAGTCTGGCTCTGTGCTGACAGCTAGCTCAGACCCTGGAGCCTGTCTTTGGATTCGGTGTCTCCCTCTGTCTCTGACCCTCACCTGCTCACGCTGTCTCTATATTTCTCTCAAAAACAAACATTAAGAAAAATAAAAAAAAAAAGAAAAAGAAAATGTGCTCAAACACTCATCATCAGGGAAATATAAAACAAAACCACTATGAGATACCACTTCACACCTGTCAGATTGGCTAAAATTATCATCACAAGAAACAACCAGTGTTAGTAAGAATCTGGAGAAAAAAATAGAACTATCCTACAACCCAGGACCTTCACTACTAGGTATTTATCCAAAGGCTACAAAAATGCTAATTTGAAGGGGCACATACACCCCAATGTTTATAGCAGTGCTAACAAAAATAGCCAAGTTATGGAAAGAGCCCAAATGTGCATTGACTGATGAATGGGTAAAGAAGAGGTGGGATGGATATATATATATATAATATTATTGTAGAATATATATATTATATAATAATATATATAGAATATGTAATATTCTATATAATTCTATATATTCTATATAATAATATTCTATATATATGTATATGTTTAAACATATATATATGGAATATTACTCAGCAATCAAAAATGAAAGCTTGTCATTTGCAACAACATGGATGGAGCTAGAGTATATTATGTTAAATGAAATAAGTCAGTAAGAGAAAGAAAAATACCATATTATTTCACTCATATATGGAATTTAAGAACCAAAATGACGAACATGGGGACAGGAACGAAAATAAAATAAGATGAAAACAGAGAGGGAGGCAAACCATGAGACTCTTTAAAAATAATATTTAGTTACTTCTTTACTTCTTTATTTATTTGAATGAGTGTGAGTGAGGGAAGTGCAGGGAGAGAGACGGGGAGAGAATCCCATGCAGGCTTTGCACTGTCTTTGCAGAGCCTGACTCAGGGCTCGAAGTCACAAACCATGAAATCATGACCTGAACTGAAATCAAGAGTTGAACACTTAACTGACTGAACCACTCAGGCTTTGAGAGAGGGAGAGAGAGAGAGAGAGAAAGGAAGAGGGACAGAGAGAAAGGGAGAAAGGGAATTCCAAGCGGACTCCACACTGTCCCAGCAGAGCCCGACCTGGTGCTCAATCTCTCAAACCACAAGTTCATGATCTGAGTTGAAGTCAAGAGTCAGATGCTTAACCAACTGAGCACCCAAGTGCCTGGAGAGACTCTTAAATATAAAGACCAAACTGAGGGTTGATGAAGGGGAGGTAGATGTGAGGACGGACCAAATGGCTGATGGGAATTGAAGAGGGCACTTGTTGGGATGAGTACCATGTGTTTATGTAAGTGATGAATTACTAAATTCTGCTCCTGAAACCATTACTACACTATATTTTAACTAACTTGAATCTAAATAAATAAATAAATAAATAAATAGACAAACAAACCAATAAAATACCAAATTTTCACCCTCAACAATTCCCAGTGCCTTTTGTTAACATCCAAGCCACTGGAAACCGGTGATCTGTTTTCTGACCTTATTTTCTTGTCTTTTCCAGAATGCCATATAATGGAATCATACAGCATATAACCTTTGATTATGGCTACTTTCACTTAACACAATGCACTTGATAGTAATTGATGCTATTGCATGCATTAGTTATCTACTTCTTTTTAATTCATTATATAGATGTAATATAGTCTATCCATTCATCAGTTGAAGGATATCTGGCTTGTTTTTAGTTTGGAAGATTGTGAATAAAGTTTCTACAAACACAAAGTTTTTTCAAGTGAAAATACCTTTTTCATTTAATTTGGGTAAATGCCTAAAATGGGATTGCTGAGTTGTATAAATATATGTTTTACTTTACAAAACCTCCAGACATTATTTTCAGTGTTTTTTTCAATGCTGCTATACCTTTATTATACAAAATTACTCAACATACTCAGCAACATTTGGTATTATTATTATTATTTATTACTATTATTTATAAATTATTATATTGTAGTGATAACTCCAAGTGGTTTTAATTCCATTCATACATCTTTAATAAAGTATTCAAATAATTTGTCTGTCTTTTAGTGGGGATTCTATTTTCTTACCTTTGAGTCATGTTTATATACATATATAATATCAATATATTAGGGATAAAAGATCTCCACAAGATATATAATTTGCAATTATTTTTCTCAGTGTGTAGCTTGTATTAACAGTGCATTCAATTAACAGTGCCTTTCAAAGAATAGAAATCCTTAACTCTGGTAAAGTCAATGTTTCAATTTTTAATTTTATGGAATGAAATATCTAAATTTCTCTTTAGACTGTTGCATCCAAAATTTTTTGCCCATCTCAAGGAAAAGCAAATATTTTTATTCTATGTTTGTTCTAAGTATTTTATAGTTTTATGTTTCACATTTTTAGATCAGTGATACTGTTAAATTTTTAAAAATGTTTTATTTATTTCTGAGAGCGAGAGACACACAGCATGAACAGGGGAGAGTCAGAGAGAGAGGGAGTTACAGAATCTGAAGCAGGCTCCAGGCTCTGAGCTGTCAGCACAGAGCCCAATGCAGGGCTCGAACCCCCAAACCACGAGATCATGACCTGATCCGATGTTGGGCGCTTAACCAATGAGCCTCCCAGGCACCCCATATTGTTAATATTTATAAATGGTAAGATATGGGTTGAAGCTCTTCTTTTATAGGTAAATACCATTTATTTATCATGATATTGAAAATGCTATTCTTTCTTCATTGAATTACCTTTTCATAGTTGTTGTAAATTAATTGCAATCTTTGTAAAGGCTATAATTTTAAGCTTAAACCTGGAATCTTAATTCAATTTCAGTATGTTTATCTTTGATTAATGTAGCTAAATCTTGAAGTTGAGTTTTTTGAAATATCCAACTTTATACTTTTAAAAAAATTTTTTGGCCATTATTAATCCTTTGTCTATCTACATAAATTTTAAGATCAGTTTATTACTTTCTACAAAATCACTACTAAGACTTTGATAGAGATTGCATTGAATGTGTGTTTGGGAAAACTAATATTTGAGTTTCTCAAACTACACGCATGGAAAAACCCTTCAATTATGTATATTTCCTTTAATTTGTTGTTAGTGTTTTGTAATTTTTGGTATACAGAACTCTATACCTTTGATTGTATTCTAAATGCTCTGTTTTATAAAATTTAAATTTCTAATTGATCGTGAAAAATAGTAAAAAAAATATGATTAATTTTCAAGTATTGACCTGGTATCCATCAAACTTCCTATACACATTTATTAGTTCTAATGCCTTTGATTATTTGGGATTTTCCAGGTGGCAAATATGTTGTCTGCATATAGCTGTAGTTTTATTTTTCCTGTCATATTGTACTAGGTTGGACTTGCAGTACAACACAGAATAACAACATTGAGAGAAGATATCTATACCTTGTTTCTGACACTAGGAGGAAAGTGTCCAGCATTTCAATATTAGGTATGTTGCAAAATCGGAATTTAGTCCATATCCTTCGCTGGTATATGATTTTTCCTTCTAGTCCTGGCATTCAGAATGTACTTATAAGTAGGTATTATATTTTGTAAAATGTTTTTGCCTCATCTATTGAGATTATCATATGATTCTTTATCTTTAATATGCTGATGTGGGGAATTACTTGGATTGAATTGAATACCTGAAATAATTTCCATTTGTTCACGATGCATTAGGTTATAGACATGTGGCTAGATTCAACATCTAGTGCTGTGTTGTCTATTTGTGCACTTTTGTTCATGGAGCATATTGGTCTGTAATTGTATTGAATTGGCACATGTTTTCTTTGTGCATCAAGGTGATTGCTAGCTCTATAAAATGGGGCTGAAAGGTTTGTCACTTCTACATTATGGAGAATTTGTGTAGAATCAATATTACTTCCTTAACATTTGTCACTATTTTCAAGTGAACACACTGCAACCTAAAATTATACTTATTGCTGGGTTTTTAATTAAAAATTCAATTTATTTAACATATGTAGGGCCATTTTGCTGTTTCATTCTTCCTGATGAGTTTTGGATGTTTTTGTCTTTCAACAAATTTGACCATTCCACCTAGGCATCAAATGTGTTGGCATAGAATTATTTGTAACATTCATTTAGTAACATTTTAATATGTGTAGCTTCTATAGTAAGGTATCTGTTTCATTTCTAATACTTGTATATCATGCCTTGGCAGTCTGGATATTGTTTTTTCAATTTTATTGACTTTTCTAAGACTAACTGGATTTTATTGTTTTTCTGTATTTTTTCCCATTCTCAATATGTTTGCTGCTTTTATTTTTATTATTTTGTTCATTGTCTTGCTTCGTGCTTAATTCATGGGTCTTTTTTCTAGTATGTCATATTGTAAACTTAGATAATTGATTAGAGACCTTCCATATAATAAAAACATGTAATACTATAACTGCCATCTACTTCTTTGTTTGAACCTAAAAAAAAATAACTTGTGTTTTATTTTAATTTATCTCAAAGTATTCTCTAATTTTCCTGTGATTTCCTCTTTAACCTATTGGTTATTGCAGTCTAAAACTGTACTTGTGTTTTTGTGTATTTGTTCTTTCCATTCTATCATTTATGCTTCATGTATTTTGAAGCTCTGTTCTTACATGTATATGCATTTAGGTTTATTATGTTTCTTGGTGAATTAATTGTTTTATCATTACGTAATATCTTCCTTTATTCCTGGAAATATTACTTCTGAATATACTCTGTCTGATGTTAACATACCCACGCCACATTTCTATTAATTCATGTTTGTATGCTTTACTATTCTACATCTGTTATTTTTAACCTAACTATACTCTTATACTTAAAGTTAATTTTTATAGATAACTAATTATTGGATTTTGCTTTTTGATTCATTCTGCTAATCTCTGCTGTTTAGTATTTATGGTTAGAGTCCTTATATTTAACTATTGATATAATTGTATCACAATTTGCCCTCTACGTATTTTTCTATGTTTCATTTGTTTTTTGTGTCTTGTTTTTCCTCTTTTTCTGTCTATTTTGGAATAATGGAAAAATTCTTATCGTTGGATTTTATCTACACTTTTGGCTTAATTTTTATACGTCTTTTTAAAAAGGTGTGAATATGTAATATTTATTTTTAGTTAGTCTTGATCTAATTTCAAATGTTATGCTCACTTTACATGTTGTGTAAGGACCTCAAAACGGTGATCCTCCATCATTTTTGCTATCTTGTCATATACTTTATTTTTACAGATTATAAACACAAAATTCATTGTTACTGTTTGTGCTTTAACCAATTATTTTAAAGCAATTAAAATATAACATTAAAATAAATTTTCCTTCATTAATACCATATCTAAAGTTTTAGTTTCTTAGTGTAGACCCAGGTTTCTTTCCTGTGCCATTACTTCTCTGATCTAAAGAACTCACTTCAACATACCTTTAGGATAACTCTATTTTTAGTAAGCTCTCCCAGCTTTTGTATTTCTTTTTTTTTTAATGTTTTATTTATTTTTGAGAGAGAAATAGAGACAATGTGAACAGGGGAGGGTCAGAGAGAGAGGAAGACACAGAATCTGAAACAGGTTCCAGGCTCTCAGCTGGCTGTCAGCACAGAGCCCAAAGCAGGGCTCGAGCTCACAAACCATGAGATCATGACCTGAGACGAAGTGGAATGCTAAATCGACTGAGCCACCCAGGTGCCTCCAATTGCTTTATTTCTTGACAGCATATGGATTTATTCTTGCTCCTCTATGGGCCTCATTATTGTTGGTTGAATGTCAGACATCTTTGTATGAAAGTAGAAAATGTTGTAAATATTATTCACTCCTGGAAATGAGCATTCATTTTCTTTCTACTGTGGGTTTTGACTCACTGACATCCTGAGCTGGGTTTGGCATTTGTGCTGCTTCAGTTACTCTTAGCGAACCATTGCTTTAAATTCTTCTAGTGTTACTTTATGGGTACACTGAGACTGATTTCCTATAGGATTCTCGGTATTTTCTCCAAACTCAGTTTATGTCTCTCCTTGCAGTTACCCCTCCTTCATATTCAGTTGCAGTTATTTTTCATGTAATTCTTACTAGCTTCTTGTTGGGAGTGCTGCTCTATTGCTATTTTTCATCATCAGTCTTGGGTAGGTGCTTGGTCTCTTTGCCTCATGGATGGGACTTCCTCAGTGATTTTGTCCCTTCTCCTAGGAGACAGTGGTTCTTAGTGCTCTATGGTCTAGTTCTGGCTGCAGTGGGTTATCTGTGCCCTGTTGGTGGTGGGGTTTAGCACCCTTCTCGCTCTAGTTAAGGTCTTTTTCAGGAAGGTGGGGTAGAGAGGAAGAGGTGTGCATGACCTCATGCTGTTTCCACAGTAGTTGCCATTCTCCACCCTGAAGCCTGAACCACAATAGGAAATTTCTTCAATCTCTGGCTTTGACCCTCATTTCTTTGCTGTATACCTCAAGAGTTTTGTCGAGAAGGGCCTGAGTACAGGTTTGAATTCCTCTTGAGTATGCCACTCATGAAGTTCTATACTCACATAATAGCCCAGATTCTGTCTTTAGCAACTGTAAAAATATTTTAGCTGAATTCTTCTAACCAACTTTATTGACACCTGGTATAATAGCTTATATGTACTTTCTAGTGGCTAGAATAAACTTAAAATTATCTAGTTCCACCTTATTATTTGATAAATGGGAGCTTTGAATCTCAGAATGATAAACTGGCTTAACTCTAAAATACAAGTCTAGCTATAGTTACCCAAGTTCAGTGTTCTTTCCATGTTTATCATGTTACAGGTAGATGTTTCTATGCAAAATGTGTCTATGTCTATTTTTTTCCTTTATTTGTATTCCTAGTGCCTGGAAATATGCCGTACATGCAGTAGGTGTTCAATTACCATTTGTTTAATGAAGGTCCAATTGTACCAATATGCTTACTCAACAATCTAACTCCCAAAACAACATTTATGGAACCTTGTGAATAAACTAAACTAAGTTAAAATAAAAGAGCAAAACACACAATGGATATAATTGTCTAAGTTATGAGAAGAAAAGGCAATTGCCTACATGATGTGATTAATTTAAGTACTTATTGCACCTATTCTTAAATCATTTGTTAACATCTTGATTCCATGAATGGACATTCATTTCTTTGTTTTAATAGATCCCTTTAGACTTATTAAGATAAAAATATCCCAAGAAGAGGATGAATCATTAAAATCCTGGTTTCACTAATTTGGTTTATTTATTAGAAAAAATGCAAGGGACAGATGAGAGTGTTGTTAGGTGATGACGGTTTGGAGTGATTGTGGGGTGGCCTGGAGCCAATGGCCAAGAAAGAACTCTTGAAGGCATCTTTGGTGCAAACAGATGATTTTTTTTAAGGCATGGGGACACAACCCATGGTCAGGAAAAGCTGCACAGGGGTTGTAGTAGGTAACTCATTATAAACGTTCAGGTCGGGAGGGGGTCAGGGATAGACTAAGTCTCTAAGAAATTTAGGAAGCAAGGTTTCCAGGACCTTGAGGGACTAGCTGTTGCTAAAGAAACAGCATTTATTACCATTTAGTAAAACCTGTCATGAGACCCTTCAGATATGTATCAGGGGCCATAATCTTGGAGTATGATTGTCAGCATGTATCTTGGGGAAGTTGAGACAAAGGGAGTTTCCAAAGGAATTTTTATATGTTAAAGTAGGCTTATAGGATCCTGAGGGATGAGGATAATGTTAAGCCAAGATTCCCTTTTGCCCCAGGAAAGTGTCATTACGGAGGCAGCTGAGCTCCTAGATGGAAGTCATTCTGCCTGTTTCAAGGACTTGTCAATGGTCTGTAGGCAGTAAGGGAATTTAGATTTTCACTTGCCTCAGTTTCTCACATCACTATGGCAAGCACTTAAACCCCTTTCCTTTGTTCTTGGGTAGCCACGAGTGTCCACAGAATATCACAGAATATCACACATATTCCACCTGGGTGACGAGAGGTGCCAGCTTGTACTTCTCCCTCAGCGGTCCCATGTTCCTTATCATTAGGTATTGGGTTTGGGTTTGGGGAAATGAAACTTGAATGAACATAATACGTAATTGCAGCTTTATAGTTGCTTTTCAATGTTAAAAAAATAGCCAAATTCTTTCTATATGCAGCTTTTTCCAAAAAAAAAAATGGTACTTGGAAAAAGTTTGGCAATTTTCCTTTTTTACTGTACAGAGCTAGAATTCATAGCTCCTTAAAGTCCTGCGTTCTTTTTCACGATTCTGAAATGCCTTCTTGAGGTAAGGAAGATGAAAATGTAGAAGAGGAAGTACAGAGATAAGATTTAGAATATTGTTCTTTGTGGTTGTGTTAGACAGGAATTTAAAAAGAAAGAAAAACTAGAGATAAATGAGGATATAAGGATAAACCTTAGATTCTGACAGGTTGAGGGGTTTTTAATGTTCTTTGGACTAATTTGAAACAGAACAGTGAAAAGCAAGTTATCACCATTTTGCTTAACTTTCAGGTATATTTTAATAGAAACACTGAAAATGTGTTTCAATAAACAATCATTTTTATTTTTACGTGTTATTTCTTGTGACTGCAAAATATTTAGACCGGCCATTTATCGGTTTTTAAGACCTTGATCTAGCACAATTTTAAAGAAATTCACATTATTTCCCTATTGTAACAAAATGCATATTCATAGAAAAAGAAAAGAAAAGGAAACTACTTACAAAATGGATTTTTAAAATATGTCTGACAAAAATAGACCTTTCTCTTTTTTGATCTTTTGAATAAAGCAGCTTTGCTACATTCTTCCTTTTCATATAAAGGGATGAAGTAGTGTATTGTAAATCATTTTCATGCACTGTGACTATTAACATTCTTTAATTATCCTGTTAATCAGTGTAAATGTCACCTGTTACAATATTCATACACTGCATCTATGTCATCCATTAGTCCAATTAATTAAAAACTCAGTTATTTATTGATTCATAAAATAAGTGGATACAGTTCAGATACCTCCATAAAATTTGCTGAATTAAAATGCTGCATGTGAGCCACATTTATCTTTCACTTTCCCACCCTCCAGTCAGAAAATTCCAGTTTTTTTCATATTATTATTCTCTTTTTCTGCCATTCTGCCATCACTTTGAAAAGTGCAATAGCCTTTTTTCTTTTGAAGTTAGGTAAAACAGGAAACACTCATGAACAAAATAAAAGCTCGTCTTCATGGAACTTGCTTTTTAGTGGAGCAAGGCAGACTATTACAACAGGCACAGCAAATGAGTAAATTATACAGTAAGTTAGAAAGTAATAATTGATATGGGAAAACACAGAAGAGGCTGTGGAGGGAAACCATGTAAGCAGTTTGAATAAAATGATCAGGAAAGACCTCATTAAAAATAAAAATGATACCATAGACTATCATTACCTTCAAGGGTTTTTAGAGAGTCTACTCTCTTCTCAATTTCCAAATATTCTTTCACTCTCTCCCCCTATCTTTACTAAGCAGAATCCCTTGCATATATTTAAGTATTAGAAAAAATATATAGAAGCTTGGCTAATAACTGCTCTGTTGTAAACCCCTCCCAAATCCACAAAGGCAAGGAATTATAATCCCCTGTACCCAGTTTGAATTGAAGGGGAATTACATGGGGGAGAAAACCTATAATAATATTTCAATATGATGTCAAGACATACACATGTAAAATAGCAATTACTATTCAATTGCAAGAAATCTATAGATTTTACATGCCATCTGATATGGTAAATGATAGATCAGCAAAAAATGTGGATAATACTGATTTTATATGCTTTTTTATTTCAAGCCAGGAAGAAGAAATCATGTGATTTGCCATGTTTTGGAGCCCTTCAAAGATTCAATTTTAAGATTGTTGTTTCTGCAAGCAGCTGTACTGTCCTAGAAATTAGATAGGTCATTTAAATGATGTGAACTTCAACTTCTTCAAAATTAAAATAGATAAAACCTACTTTCCCACATTTTACCTGAAATTGCATTGAAGGTAATTTACAAAGTCATATTTTGTTTCTTAGAATATACTAGATCTCTCTGAATACCTTTTTAAATTTTACTTAAATTTATAAAACTAGTGTATTTTTATTACTTATAAAATAATATAGCATCTATATCTCATATAATTTCATCTAGCTTTCTTGTATTGAGATAGGCAAATATCATTAAGTATGACAGTTGATTATCTATTTTCTCCTTAAATTGATCCAGGGAATATTTTTATTTTTGAGAAATTAAGAAAGAAGTAGTCATCTAGTTGCTCTATTTTCATAATAATACATTTTTCAATTCCTGTAAACCTTGGTATACTGGGGCGCCTGGGTGGCTCAGTTGATTAAGCATCCGACTTTAGCTCAGATCATGATCTCGTGGTCCATGAGTTCAAGCCCCACATCAGGCTCTGTGTTGACAGTTCAAAGCCTGGAGCCTGCTTCAGATTCTGTGTCTCCCTCTCTCTCTGCTTCTCCCTGACTCATGCTCTGTCTCTGCCTCTCTCAAAAATAAATAAACATTAAAATAAGTAAATAAAAAAACTTGGACCACTATGAGACCATATCGTTTTAAAAATGATTTTTTACTTTTGTTAAAAAAATTCACTTTGTCAAAAAAAATCACAATACTTAGAATTTTACATTTCCAGAATTAGAGCAAAGCGGGTAGTCCATCTTTTCTGAAAGAAGACAAATTCACTTAAAAATATACAGTCAAACATCCCTGCTACATCACTAGTACTATAAACTTTCTTCTAAAGCCTACTTTAGAAGACTGTATAGAAGACTGTTTAGAAGAAGGCTGTATAAAGAAGCTAATTGAAATTGTTTTTATTATTTTGAAGAAAGGGCCAGTATACCAGTACTGGAAATCCACTTGGAGGTCCTTTTTTTCTGCATTTTGTTGGGTACATCAAGAATACAAATCTTTAGGGACACCTAGGTGGTTCAGTCAGTTAAGCGTCCGACTTTGCTCAGATCAAGATCTCATGGTTCATGGCTTCGAACCCCACATCGGGCTCTGTGCTGACAACTCAGAGCCTGGAGCCTGCTTTGGATTCTGTGTCTCCCTCTCTGTCTGCCCCTCCCCCACTCATGCTCTGTTTCTCTCTGTCTCAATAATAAAAAACATTAAAAAAAAAAAAAAGAATACAAATCTTTACCAGTTCTTTGCTTATGCCATTTCCCAGGTTTGTGTTTGCAGTGAGCAACCTTGGGAGGTGAGATATTAGGAAACAAAGATTAGGTTTGCTTACTGCTTGCTATAAAAGCAGTGGATTCCCCAATGTCAGTCCTCAACTATGAATAAGTCCACTGTGTATGCAGCATGAATGCTTCATATGTGGGCCCCTGGCCACTTCATATTGCCCTTGCAAGACGTGGGGACAGAAAGAAATGACACAAATATGCTGATGGTCATAATACTTGCTGCACTATGGCCCTGACCCAGCAATTTCTTGTCTTCTAGCATTTATAACAATTAAGGCTCACTTATTAAGTTGTGTGTAGAATACACTCAAATCCTAATTCCAACGACAAGCAGTATATAAATTTTAGACAACTATAAAAGACAAAACCGTATTACTTTAAAAAATCAGGGAGCAATTATGGTCCCTTTTTAGAACTCTTTCATATAGCATATCTATATGCCAAAATATACATAGGAGAGAGAGAGAGAAACTGCTCCAAATCTTACATAGCATGAGAAATGTTATCTTATTAACTTAAAATTCTACATATAATTTATTTGTCAGTTAAAATTTATCATGTTTTTGTTTTCAGGTATGTAAAGATAATACCTCACATCTTTAGAAATCGATTTTCTTTTGTAATGTTAGTTTCAATTGGTAACATTCAGTGCAGGAATTCCACAGCATCTGAAAAATCATTCTCTAGAGAGCAATCTTTTGCAATATGAGCCTATGATAACTTATATGGCCAATCTAATATAAATTTTTACTTTAAAAAGATGACAGTGTTCTACTTACTGGTCAGAAAATAATTTGAAGTCAAGTTCTCTTTTTTTTTTTAATGTTTATTTATTTACTTTTGAGACAGAGAGCACAGGTTGGGGAGAGGCAAAGACAGAGAGAGAGAGAGACATAGAATCTGACGCAGGCTTCAGGCTGTCAACACAGAGCCCGATGCAGGGCTTGAACCCAAGAACCGTGAGCTCATGACCTGAGTGAAAGTCAGCTGCTCAATCGGTTGAGTCACCCAGACACTCCTAAATTCAAGTTCTTAACTGCAAAATAATTTCCAGGAAATGTTAACAAAACAACTTGAAATATTCCCTTAGGTCTGCTGTTTGAGATATCTAAGATAACACACAGGGTGTTAGCTAAAAAAGAAAAGAAATTAAATTTATTTTTACAAAAGGTATCTGAAGCACTAATGTCTTTTCCTTAATCCATACTCCTTTAACTATTTTCTTTTGAAGATGCACCAAGCTGTTGTAGTTGGGAGAAAGCCCATAAAGGTAGCTTGCTTACAACTTAAGCTTTTCTCTTTCTGCTAAATTGATTTTTGTTTTGGTATTTATAACCAGGGCCCATAATATTAGCCACCATGGACTGACTTTACCTTTTTTATGGTCATTACAGTATTTTCTGTTTTTGTAATTTGATAAATATAGCAAAACCTACTTTTAATACTTTACTAGGAACACAGGGATCTCTTACAAAATAGGAGAAAATAAATTAGAAGGAATAAAAATCAATTTAAAAAGATGTTGCCTGACAATTTTAATAGCATGGTAATAATAACATGTATTGAAACTAAAACTTATAATTCTAGTAAACAAAAACATAAACTCTCAAATTGTAAAATCCGAAGAGCAAGCAGGCATCTTTTAGCAAGAACATTTATGTTTTTAAAGCCTGATATTATGGTCAGAGGACAACTGAGTAACAAAAACCAGCTATTGAAGAAAGTGCTCTTGCTCAGTAAAGATAATCTTCTGGACAGCATGCAGCCAGGAAATTTTAATATTGCCCACATAAATTTCAAGATGCCTATGAAATCATAGTCCACCTGTCATTTAGGACTTATCACATTTTACTGGAATTTTCTCAGCTAAATGATGCATAATAGCGACAGAAATAAATTCTAAGAGGAGGTCATTAACAGTAAATAACACTAGCAAATGATAAGTTGGTGAACTAGGAACCAGAAGCCTGGTTCCAGATAGCTTGGAATTTCAGTCAGAGTGGAAGGTTTACACATTGACATTTTAATACTAGGGACAAAATGCCCAAGAATCAAACTGCTTTTGTTGTCAATCAGAGAATGGGAAAAGCAAGTATGGAATTTTCACATTCAGATGGATAGCTGGGAGAAGGGGAGCCAGGAAGAAAATGGCAGCACTTTTAGTACTTAAATTTTAGATGTGGAGAGAAGAGAGCTATGGTAATAATAACAGAACTTTTCACGGAAATTTCATGTTACTATTTTTAACCAACGAATATTTTCTTTCTTTTTAAAAAAAAAAGTCTTAATGTTTATTTATTTTTGAGACAGAAAGAGAGAGGGAGGGAGAGAGAGCGAGTGGGAGAAGGGAAGAGAAAGAGATGGAGACACAGAATCTGAAGCAGGCTCCAGGCTCTGAGCTGTCAGCACAGAGCCCGATGTGGGCCTTGAACTCACAAACCTTAAGATCATGACCTGAGCCAAAGTCTGATGCCCAACCAACTGAGCAATCCATGTGCCCCTCAACTTTTTCTTAATCTAAAGAATCGTTACTCAGCTTTTCATGGATTTCTGATAACATTTGAAAGCATTGTTGGGGCGTCTGGGTGGCTCAGTCGGTTAAGCGTCCAACTTCGGCTCAGGTCATGATCTCATGGTTCATGGGTTCGAGCCTGCCATCGAGCTCTGTGCTGACAGCTACCTTGGAGCTTGGAGCCTGCTTCAGATTCTGTGTCTTCCTCTCTCTCTCACCCTCCCATGCTCACACTGTCTCTCTCTTTCAGAAATAAATAAAACATTAAAAACAATTTTTTTAAAAAGAAAGCAAGGGTAACTTTGTAGAATGTCTCTCTCTGTATTTGAGACAAATTATATTTGTAATAATTTGAGCATGTCACAAGATATGCCTAAAGCATATATAAATGTTGTCGATACATGTGCATGGGACAAATATGTGTTCTAAGTATTGAAGTCTATCTTTGTACATCCAATAGTTTCTACAAGTATCACATCAGTTAGGATACAAAAATGATATTTGAGGGTGATAGTTGTAGTCCTTGCTACAATCTTAATAAAAAATATTTGGGAGAATACATGTTTACTATTAGACTTTCTGACTCCACGAAGACACTGCTTCTATTACTTTGACTGTTCAATAAAAATTTGTTGAACAAATGTTGACTAATGGATCTGCATAGAGTGCTGAAGCCTCAGGGGGCCCCTGTGAAGGAAGAGTACAGAATCAGAGACTGAAGCTCTCAGTCCTAGAGAATTATCAGTGCTGCCATGTAGAAAGTGAAGCTCTCTATAAAGCTGTTTGCTTTATGTGGCAGTAGGCCATAATTACCTGTTTTATATTCCTTGTCAAATTGTGTCATTTTCATTATTTCATTCATTTTGCATGCTAGTTCATTTAACTAATGTATAGCTGATTTTTAAATAGAATTGCTGTTAAGATTTTAGAAGTACAGTTTGATCAAGTTTGGTCAAGTTTCGTAGAGACACTATAGTGTCGTTTGTTAACTTAAGAATATCAGGCCTGAAGCCACATTGACTGGGTTCAAATGTCTTTCTGGTCTTGTTTTTTCATGTTCTTGACAACTCTATGGAAATTTGAAGCCTTCCAAATGCTGGGAGAAAGAACTCTTAGCATAACCAAAGTGCTTGATAGCCAGTGGGCTCTTCAGAACTCCATGACCATGTTTTAATGATGTATGCATCTGAGCCACATCAACACTTTGCAGTACATGATCCTACAACCTCACAATTGAATAAACAAAATGAGTCTAGGTAGTTTCCAATCTCTGTAAATGCTGCTTAAGAACAAAACAAAACAAAACACAAAACCATGTTTTTCAGGGTTTCCTGAGAGCAATCACATTAACAGCTCTGCCACTCATGGTCTCCAACTCATTGCTTTGTCTTATATTCACCCCTTCAGTTTACCCTTACAGCAAGTTCCCCAGTGAACTGCAAAGCATATTCCCTCCAAGTATTATTACTCTGGAGGGCTCTTTCTTGCTGGTCATAAATGATGACTCCCAAACTGTTCTCATAAAACTGAACTTCAGTACCTGTGGTAAGCTAAATAACTACCCCAAAGGTTTTCAGATCCTAACCCCTCAAAACCTGTGAATGTTGCTTTTCATAACAAGGGAACTTTTTGCAGTTGGGATTAAGAAAAATATTTTGAGAGGTTCCTGGATGGGTTCAGTTGATTAAGTATCAACTCTTGGATTCGGCTCAGGTCAAGAGCTCATGTCCATGAGATCGAGCTTCATGTCAGGCTCTATGCTGACAGCAGAACCTGCTTGGGACTCTCTCTCCCTCTCTCTGCGCCTCCCCAGCTTGTGCTCTTTCTCCTTCAAAATAAATAAACATTGGGGGGGAGGGAAAGGAAGAAGAAAAGAAAAGGATTTTGAGGTGAGAAGGTATCTAGGTGGACCCAGTTTAATCACAAATGTCCTTATAACAGACAAGTAGGAGATCAGAGAAAGAAAAGATGATGTGATAATGGAAGCAGAGATTAAATGATGTTGCCAGGATCCAAGGAGTACTGGCATTCTTTAGAATCTAAGAAGCAAAGAACCATCATCCTTTTTTTTTAAACTTTATTAAATTTGAATATATGAATTCTTGACTATATGTATATATATCACCCTAGCTTTGCCCACTTGAAAGGACTTATAAGTAATGACACTTAGTAGCAGTGAGCATACTTACTGCCCAGATCCTGATGTGAATATTATTCTCCATCAAAAGGAAATAAGGAAACAAGACTCCTTGGAGAATGGTTGAATTCAGATCCAGGTAAGGCAAATATGAAGTGAATCAGAAATATTTTATATTGCTAGTTAGCAGGGAGGAACTCAAAAACCCATGTTTTCTTATGAAAAGGATACAGGACCCACCTTAATGGGGCTCCTTCTAGCCAAATTTAGGACCGTTTGGACATCAAAGAGAATAAAGAGAGTAACTGATTATAAATTAAATATTAAAGGAAATTCATGAGACCACAGTACTATAAAGGAAGAAGGAAAGAGGAGGGAGAGAAGAGAGAGACACACATCCATATGCAAAGTGAAAGAGAGAGACCGAGAGAGATGACAGAAGAAGAGAGAGAAGAAATAAAAAAGGACATTTCATCTTTACAGAAGAATGTTAGCTACTAAACATAGAAGGAGGATAAAACGCGGCAATCCCTACAAACCCAACATAGTGATGGATTCAGGTAAGGATCTCAGCGCTGCTAAGACAGCTGTGTGACAGGTTTGTTCATGACATCAAAGTGGTATCCCACAGGTTACCAATGACAAAAGAGGAGAAACGACACATTCACTTTAGAGAAATCTGGCCATCACGACCTTAACCAAGGATCACACTTTACTTCATGACTACTGGGGCGGCCTGACATGAACCTGCTCCTGTGGGAGGTAACATGACGAACACAAAACTGCCCATGAGGCATTCTTGCCCGAAGTGTTTAACCCGAATGTGATAAGTCACCAGCCCTGACTTTCAGTGTACAGAAAATACAGGGACAGAGGAGCTGTAATAAAATGAATATTGTGAAAAGCAAGTCAAATGACATGTTTGGTTTCCTAGTACATGTAAAAGTTATATTTACATTGTACTCTTGTCTATTAAGTGTGCAATAGCATTATGTTTTTAAAAAATGATATATACATCTTAATTAAAAACGTTTGGAGTCCCAGGGTGGTTCACTAGTTAAGCATCTGACTTCGGCTCAGGTCATGACCTCACGGTTCATGAATTTGAGCCCCACGTTGGGGTTTGTGCTGACAGCTCAGAGCCTGGAGCCAGCTTTAGATTCTGTCTCCCTCTCTCACTCTGTTCCTCCCCCACTTTCACTCTGTCTCTGTCTCTGTCTCTCTCAAAAATAAAGAAAGATTAAAAAATTAAAATATACTTTATTGCTAAAAAATTGTAACCATAATCTGAGCTTTCAATGACTCATAATCACTGATCACAGATAACTATAAGAAATATAATAACAATGAAAATGTTTGCAATACTGTAAGAATTATGAAAATGTGACACAGATACAAAGTGAGCAAATGCTATTGGAAAAAACGGCACCTGTAGACTTGTTTGACTCAGGGTTTGCCACAAACTTTCATTTATAGGAAACAATATTTGCCAAGTGCAATGAAACACGGTATGCCTGTGATACAATATTGCTCTTCATATGTATTTTTTGAGAAAGGTAAACAGAATAATGTGAAAGGGAAGAAGAATGAAGTATCTGAAATTTCCGTGAGGCTGAAGTCATATAGCAAGGCTCATGTGTTTCCTAATGTAAATTCAAATTCTCAAAAAGCTTTTGCCTAAGATATAAGTGATGTTTGTAATAATTTACCACAGTCTGTAGTCCCATAGTTCCACATCCTATAATCCCACTTGGAGATATGCTAGAACAAGACCTTTGGCTTTCAAATGCCTCTACAGGGGCACTTATCAAAGTTGTGAATATAGAATCTGCTGATCCTGGTTGACTCACAAAATCTTTCCAGGGGACTCAGTACGTACTATAGGAGCCCAATATTTCCAAGCATCTGTACAGGAGAGAATTCAAGGGGGGCTAGAAGTGGCATTGCTATGTGTAAGTTATAAATAGCTTAACGTGAGGATTTTTTTTACAATTTTTCAGAAGTGACTTCGCAGCAGAAACAGAAACATTTATCAAACTGGAAAGGTGACTGTAAACTATATGACGTATTATGTGAAATTCAGGAATTGAGGATATGTGGACACAGACATAACTTTTGAGAAAAATAAGTAATTTTAATATTTGGTGAAAGAATTGATTCAATATTGACAAGTAAATGGATTCCCTTGGTTGACAAAATGTGGGTGTTCTCTCCATGTCAGAGAAGGGTGCAAAAACACCTTCTTGTTTCTTCATAACTTTTAGGGAAAGAGAAACTCCCAAGAGAACTTCTCAATCAATCATCTACTTACAGATATGAAACTGAATAGAGAATTAATTTATCACCTTGTGAAGGAGCCATTACCGCAGGATATGTCAGTTTTCAGTTGAAGATTGAATAAATGATACGATGGTGATTTTAAAAGAATTAGTGGGGAGCTTGGGTGGCTCAGTCAGTTAAGTGTCTGACTCCGGCTCAGCTCATGATCTCTTGGTTTGTGAGTTCAAGCCCTGCATCGGGCTCTGTGTCGACAGCTCGGAGCCTGGAGCCTGCTTGGATTTTGTGTCCCCCCCCACCCCCCCGTCTCTGTTCCTCCTATACTCATGCTCTGTCCCTCTCTCTGTCTCTCAATAATTAATAAACGTTAAAAAATAATTTTTTAAAGAATTAGCAATACTCATCATAAAATAAAAGTGCTAAGCATAGCTACATATATGTATTCCAGGCACACATACTATACTACCTTTATAATAAAATGTTTTTATTCACTTACCCTAAAGTATAATTTTCTGGTAAGCAATATCATAAGTCAGATGAAGGCTGGATTCTAATGACTAAGTAAACCATCACTAGGATGGGCAGAAACAAGAAAGGGTGGGAGAAAGACATCTAATCCTGGGGAAGACCAGGGTTCTAGGTTTTCGTCCATGACCGAAGCACCAACTATTCTTGGGTTCATCAACTTGGTTATATAGATGCCACGATTCCCCACTCTCAAGTGTACTTAATGATACCTCCTTAGGTTGAATGACAAATCAACCAAAGTATACAAAAATGTATTTTAAAATTTTTAGCTCCTCTATGAATTCTCACAGTTAAAAAGCTCATTTAAAATCACCCTGAGAAGAATGTCCATCCCAGATGAAGCTCAGAAACGATGGTGAGCACTTCACTTCTAAGCAAGTAGTTTCTCTCTAAAATTTCTTTCTTGTCAGTGGTGGCATGGATGTAGTAGGTAAGTTTTACTATCATATCAGCCTCCAAATATGTATCAGATAACACAAATTTAAATTTAAAAAGTGTATACTTAAAACATGTATTAGTTTTCCATAGCTATGTGACAAATTGTTTCAAATTCTCTAATTTAAAAGTATATACCCATTTATTTCTTTGTCAGTTTCCCTGGGTCGGGAGTCCAAGTACAGTTTAGCTGGTTCTTCTCTGGTCTTAGGAGATTGCACTCTAGGGATAAACTGAGGCTTCAGTTCTTACGTGAAGTTCACAGTCTTCTTCCGAGCTCCTGTTGGTTGTTGGCAGTATTCACTTTCATATCATCATGAAAGTGAGATTCCCAGGCCCTGAGGCCATCTGTTTTCACAACACATTCACAAAATGGTCGTTGGCTGTCTTCCAGGTGAGTAGGATGGTGTCTCTAATGCTTCAGCCTCAGAACTGCACCTGATTAGGGTGCACTGAGCATAACCCTTTTTATTGACTCAAAGTCAACTCATTTGGGGTCTTAATTTCATATGCAAATGCCTTCACCCTTGCCATGTAATGTAACCATGGGACTAACAACCATCGGACCCACAGATCCTGCTTAGGCTCAAAGTGACTGGGTTATTGAGGCCACATACACCAGCAGGCACGAATCTTGGGAGCCATCTTAGGATTCTGGCTACCACAGTCTGCAAATGGAATAAAATTCAAGAAAAGTCTCCTAATTATTTTTCTGCAACCACCTCCTAACTCTGTCCTATTTCCAATAAGATTATTATTATGAAATCCTCTTTCCCCACAATACAGAAATTCTGGAATTGCAACTGCTACTACTGTGTTTAACTTTCCTTCAAGTCAACATTTCTCAATCTTTTTTACTTTTTTTTCATTATCTCCCCCATGGAGGTCTTTTAAGCATTTGTTTTCTAACCATCTCACATAAAATTTTAATACCACAGATCATACTTAAATATCTGTTTATGTACAGTAGATGTTCCTGTACTTTATACATAAAAATAAAAAGAGTAAACATTCCTTCAAGAACTGGTTTCTGCTCCCTTGAGTGCAATATCGTCTCTGTTGAGAATGTACGGCCTATGTAAAGGTCCTTGATTCTACTTGCTCTTCAGGAAAGGATACACTACCCATAACAATTTAATACTGCATAATTCCTAGAAATGGAAGGATGCATATGTGCTTTATAAAACAAGCCTTGAACTTAGAGGCTGGATATAGAATTTGTGAAAAGTGTTCTTTTCCTTTGATACCATTTTTTATTCTTCGTTACCCAATTTTAAATTATTTAATTTGTGGCAATTATCCATATTCAGACATGGATAGAGGCAAGAGCTAAAACTTAGAATAGTCACTATTTTCTGAGTATTAACAATCTAACACATGGTTGTATAGAACATAGCAACATCAATGGACAACAATTATTCATGCATCTCAATTAGTCAGTCCCCCATTCTCCTAGGGTGTGGATAATCACTGTGTCAACTTTATGTGAAGCACTGATTAAAAATAATAATTCAAATAGTGCTTGAAAACAATTAAAACAATCATAACAGTAATTTTTAATCATTATTGTCATTTTCTTTACTAGACTTTTTGACATAGATAGTTAACTGCTATAAAAATGTCACTTTGAGAACAACACTTGAAAATGCATGAGAGTATTCATGGAATGGACTGGATAGAGGAGCATAGGCTGAATGACAGAGAAAGCACTATTGTCAAGCTACTGGAGACACTATGCTACATTGTATTAAACTGAGCCACACAATATAAGTTCTGTCTCATGTATATATACCTGGGTATAGAGTCTACAGGATGTCCCTAATGTGGGGAAATGTGGATTAATCTCCATAATGCTATCAAGCAGGAGGTCAATCTATAAAAATAGTAATAATAATATTACTTGCTCCCAGACTTTATGGACACCCTGTACAAATAAATTCTTAGGGCAAGAAACTGTATGGAACATACATTATATGAATATATATAATGTATGGCTATAGTAGCCCAGAGTAAGATTTCTGTATCTTGTTTACTATGAATGTTTTGTTTTCTTCACAGTGATTGAAACATAGTATATAGCATTCTTTCCCTGTAATTCTTTCTTTCCAGCAAATATTCATTGATTGGCTACTATGTGGCAGGAACTCTTCTAGGTTTTGGATACAAATGCTGACTAACCTTGAAGTGTTTAGAATCTAGTACAACACTTCTAGAAATTTAATCTGTATCACCTTGTTAAAACATCCACTCCTGGATCCTACACTCAGAGATTCTATTTTAGTAAATTTGAAAAGACGGCTCAGGATTCTACATGTCTAGCTGGCGGTGGTCCAATCTTATGTGGCTGGTTGACAAACTGCACTTACATTAGGGTTGATCAGTGCCATGGCATGACACGTTTTGTATGGAAAATTTATCCTACTTCATTCATCCATCCTAGGCATGCATCTTTACTCAGATTCTTCATGACCTTACTATTTCTACTACCTTTCCTTCCTTCACCATTACCTCTGGGTTATTTGTTTTTGTACTTCTGAGCTCTAGGATGACTTTTCAAAAACAAAACAATACACAACATCTCTTCTTAATAGTAATATCTTTTCACTGACAGTGTTTTAAATACCCTTTTCTCCTTACTAGATTTATAACTGAAAAGGAAAGGAAATATGTTATGAGAAAATGGTAGAGGATAAATAATGCAAGCTTCAAGTCCATAGAGAGCAAAGTATTTAGTTGGAAGAAGAATCCCTTATCTTCTAAACATGTGGATTGAAGCAAACTTACCTAGGTATAAACAGAGTTTAATGTTGTAAATAGGCAATACTTGCACCAAAAATAATCAGTCATATTGGTATGCTTAATCATTTCTGTAATATATGCTGTTTAGGCCTGAGTACAAAGTGGTATATTTGTAATAATAAAGCTAATCCAGTATTTTTCTCCTTCTTGAATCCATGTTACTTTTTTAGAATCTATAAATAACACCAACACAATACATTTTCTAATAACATACACAATTTAATATTCCTTTCTTACCCATATATTAAAGAGACACACATTCTTACATAATATACCCATGTAATTAGGATTCCTTCTCTCAGTTCTAGTCACCGATTGAACAAGGATTAGAAACATTTTTCATTATATACATTATGTATGTTTGTGTCTAAGAAAGAGGGGAACAGTGATGAAGAGCCATGAGGAGGATAGCAAGAGGCACAGAGGAAAGAAAAAGAGAAGGAAAATGAAAAATAACACCACAGTTTTCATCCACAAATATAATAAATCTCCATTCAGTAAGCCAGAATGAATTGTATGATCAATCCACCTCTCTAATTTAAAATGCCTGATGACCCTTGCTTGTTACATACTCATAATAAACACATTTTTTAAACATTTGGACTCTTAACACAAAGAACATTTATTGAAACAAGTTCTTTCTATTGACGTATGTATTTATGAATCTCTCAGCATGTATGGTCAGTTGCTGTTAATGAATAAGTAATAAAATGTGGAATTAATGGGCTTGTAGGATAGGAGTTAATGAATAAACTGTTTGTATTGATGATTTTGACTCTTGCATTTCTATTGAACAGATTACATATGTACTCCGATTACTGTAATGAACAATGATCAAGTTAAAAAAAGTTTAATGTTTGTTTATTACCAGAGAGTGAGAGACACACACAGAGTGTGAGCAGGGGAGGGTCAGAGAGAGAGAGAGGGAGACACAGAATCTGAAGCAGGTTCCAGGCCCTGAGCTATCAGCACAGAGCCTGACTCAGGGCCTGAACCCACAAACCATGAGATCATGACCTGAGCTGAAGTCAGACGTTTAACTGACTGAGCCAACCAGGTGCTCCAATATTGGTCAAGTCTTAAAAAATATTTATACCATAATGAATCCATCATGTATTTAAATTAGCAATAAGCAGCTTTCTGTAGTAAAATGCTAAAACATAAGTTTCTTTATAAAGATTGCACATGCACACAAACATATAATACTTACAAAGTGTCAGCTTCCTTCTCTTTTTTTTTCCTTTGAGTACAAATCCGTAAGTCTAGAACCAATTGCTACTATTGCTTCACATTCATAAAGCACTAAGAAAGTGAAGGAATTTACAAAGTGTTGGGCAGTGACTTCAAATCTTCAAAACCTCAGTATGAATATATTAAGAAATATAATGGACTGTATACCTTTTCATTATACTTTTAGTTTATTTGTCATAAAAAATCAAGATTGTTCATTCTCTATACAGACGGAAAAGAAATTACTCACCCATGAAATGCAGTTGGAATTGAATGCAGTAGTGTAAGGATGAGCACATGTGTCGATTTCAACTATAAATGAAAATGCATTAGCTCTTTCTGATGGTTGGGCCTCTCTTTTATCTCATTTGGACAGGTGCACACAAAAATTAACACCAAAGGTATCAGTGTTTAGCATCTCACAGAATTTGTCATACAGAAGTGTCTCTGATTTATGGAGCACCTTGGTCTAGAGTGAAAGTCTCAAATTTTGCTGGGGACACATACCATTTGGGAATTTCATTAAAATGCAGTCTCTGATTCAGATGTTTGAGGGTGGGGCTAGGAATTCTGCATATCTAACAAGCTTAGAGGAACCCTGACACACTAGCTCCCCTAAAGATGAGATGTGGATGAGAACTTCCTCGGGTCAGGTGATGCTCCACTACTAAATTGTGGAGACTCATTGAGGGTTTCCAGAGACTTCCTACAAACATAATAGTGCCGGATTTTCAGATGTGAGAATAAAAACTCTCAGAGATCTTATTTGAAATAATATTTTAATCTTTTTTTGTAGTTATGAAAAACAAATGTCCTACAATGCACACATACAGCCATCCATACTCACACACACGTATGTAAGCATGTATACAGACATAAGCAAACAGTAAAAAACAGAAACCAACCAATTTTTTAATATTACATTCAAAACCAATGTTTACAATCTCTGATCAACAACCTCTGTTCTATCACTTGGAGTTATGGTCCAAAACAATGAAAATATTTGAGACCAAGAATTTTGGAAACCTGCTGATTATAATTTACCAGTTGTAGATTCAATATATGAAAACCTAAGCCATAATTATCTGAAAAGGGGAAAGCATTGTGCCTCAGTATATGTTGAAACAGAGAGGGTAAAGTGGATTCAACAGAGGGAAAGAGTGTCTACTTTCTATCTATATTTTTCTGTCTTCTTTCCAGTTCTGAGTTGTATCATTTTATAGAAAAACTTTTATTTCTGGTAACAACTTATCTGGAAAAGAATTTCAGCAAGTAAGCAAAGGAATAATGATTTTAGCATTTTCTTGTGAATGGAGTGACGCCAGAAGCCATTCTAACTGTAGTCAAGAAAACATTATTTGTGCTATTTTGATGGCCTATTTTCTGGCAAGATTTTTAATGCAACCTGGAAGCAATGTTTAGGTCAGAAGATCTATTGGATAGTATTCAATGGTTTTGCCTTCAATCCCTGGCTATTGAGAATAACTTGGGAAAGGGAAACTATGTATTGGGACATCTCGGGGCATTCCAAACTCAAACCCAAAACTAAGTGAATTAATCCTTACTCTCTCTCTCTATCCAGCCCAGAGTTCTCATTCTGGCCTTGGTCTCTATTAATGACATTTTTATTTATACATTACTCAATGTTAGAGGTCAAGAGTTTGACCCCCTTTCTTAGTTGAAACAACCAAGCAATCATCATATTGGCTGCTTAGATGTACCTTGAATAGATTTCTTCTTTCTGTGTCTACAGTCAACCACTTTCTTGGGTTCTCATCATCTTTCCTATGTATCTGGCCAGCATCCCTCTACAAGTTCCCCTGTATTCAAGGTATATACAGTACCACTGTCTATTCCAGTAGTCAGCTCAGCCTATTTCTTTAAAAATATTTCACTGATAAAGGAAAACAAAAAATTGACTAATTTGAAGGTTGCCTCATTTCTCTCTTTCCTCTGCTGAGAGTAGTCACAGGGAATTGAGATCATCAAAGTTCCACAGAAGATATTAGAAAAAGAGCATGGAATCTAGGAATTCCTCGAACTCTACAGACTCTTATGAATCAAGAATTTGTTCTTCTCATGGCATTCATGTTTAAAATGTTGTTAATATTTTATATATCATTCAATCCCACATAATAAGGATCTTCCAATTACCATGGATGGGTTATATGACAGAATAGAAGTTTTTGAGTCTTTTAGTAAATAAGACCTTTATGAAATGAAAAGCACGGTCCATAAGAGCAGCATGATATTTCCAGTTATCATTATTTCCTTATCGTATCTACTCTATTTGTAAAATTAGATCCCTACTCATCGTAGCACATAATGAAATAAAAATAATAGTATACATAAAATAAGGTATGGCTCAACACAGACTGTTGCATGCTCCTGTGGTTCTACAATCTTAGGCCAAATGTCATTCCAAGGGTTGTTCTAGAGGTGTGGACACTGTGTTCATTCCTCAGGAAATTAGTTTTTTTGGAGTAACTGTTGGATTATAATTCCCTTTACAGTGAGCATACTCAGCTAAGAAATTCCATCTCATCTATTTCCAAAGAACTGGTGTCACTGAGGTTAACAGAAACCATCTGGGGTTATTCTGGACAAAGGCCATATCTGCAGCTGCAAACTGATGTTGTGTCATTTTAATTTTTCTCCAAGGTTCAGACTAGGAGGCCATAGGCTGTTTATAAAGTGATGTGATGCTAAATACCTTATATTCACATTCTTTTAGTCAAATAATTTCCTGATGTTTTAATATGAGGCATTTTCAGAGCACCTGGGTGACTCAGTCAGTTAAGCATCTGACTTCTGCTCCGGTCATGATCTCAGAGTTTGTGGGTTCGAGCCCCACATTGGGCTCTGTGCTGACAGTTCAGAACCTGGAGACTGTTTTGAATTCTGTGTCTCCCTCTCTGTCTCTTTCTCTGCCCCTCCCCCTTCTCAGAAATAAACATTAAAAATTTTAAATAATAAAAATGGGGCATTTGTAGAAATATGTTGACTTCCTGTAATGAATACCTTTTGAAAGAAATCATAATTACTGACACTTTCCTGGGTTGGGATAGCAACATTTTCAAGATACATTGAAAATAGTGTCTTTAACCTTCCCAGCAAAATTTCTCCAGAGAAGAGAAAGCCTGTGTGATTTATCAAATAATGACCATATCAACCTCAAGATTGACAGCAAGGCTTAGAAACCTATCATTATAGTCAGCAGGATATGAGTCAAGGTTTATCTCTAGATGTCGGGGTGGTGAGTTCTGAGTTTACTCCTAAAACTATCTCTTCTATACGACTAAATTCAAGATTTCCTATGTCCCACACCATATCCTCAGCGAGCGTGAGCCCCTGAATTATAAACCCTAGACCTAATATTCCATTTTCACCATTATCTGATACCAAGTTCCAACTTAAAAACCAAGAAAAATTGTATGTATTTGATTTTTATGTTAAAGTATAATTAACATACAGTGTTATAGTAGTTTAAGATACACAGTATAATTACTACAATGATAACTACATGTCTTTTAATTGGCATTCTTGAACTTTTGGCACATGGTTGGAAAAAATCAATGTGAAGAATAACAACAAACAGCAATAGGTAACAAAAGTGATCGTGGAATTAGCCCAGTGAACATTCTCTCAATTCAATTATTATACAAAAGTAATTGCTGGGATGCTTTCATTTGGTGTCATAAAGTTATATTGTTTTGTGGAAATCCTTTTATAATCTACTGGGGTGGCTTGAGTAGCCAAGACAAAAATATTTATATACAAATGAATCAGAGGTCAGCTGAAAATAAACTTGGAAAATATAATAAAATCAAACAAATTTAGAAAGTGTGCATAAAACAATATGTACAATTTATTTATTTATTTTGGAGTATCAAGTTACTCATGAAATAAAAACTCCTCTATGTGTTAGTGAGATGAAGAACATCGAAGTCTCCTAAATATGTATCATGGTATCTGAGGCAGAAATATTACTTGGTTCTAAAAAGCATTTTCGAGTTAATTCTAATCACATCTTCTAGATGCGATTCAAGAAAGTAACTAAAAACTCTGAGTCAGGGCTAGAGCTATGCACAGGGGTAAAATAAAAATGTCACTGAACAAGTAAAATATATTCAAGTTTTCCCAGGAGGAAAAAAAATAGCCTCACCTGGGGAGAGGCCTGACTGCTCTAAAAAAGTGTTACATAACACAATATCCACAGAGGAACTAGCATAGATGATTTATGGAGCCTGAGAGAGATACAAAGTACATTGGAACATAAATATATGAGCAGGTGCGAAATCGTCCTGAATATGAAAATAGATGTGGGTGAATGGGAGAACACCTTTCATTATGTATCACCAGTTATAATTTAATGGAAATGCAATACGGAATTTTCTTTAGATAGAACAGCAGAACTTTAAAACAGAGCTTAAGACATAGAGATGATAACTATTCATGTTAGGAGGAAAAAGACTCCCAAGAAGGCACTGCTAGTGAACAACTTCAGATTTTGTTTTATGGTCATTAGTATATAAATATCTGTAATTAGAGGAAGAGACAGGTAGGTCAATAGCAAGATGTCGTGTTTAATTTAGAGCTTTGACATTATCTAGCCTTACTCTTAACTGTGAGCAGTTTTCCAGGGAATGGTTTTAGTTCCGCAAATACAAATGCTTCTGTATTTGGTATAATATGTGACCATTTTTCAAAAATAAAGAAGTACTGCTATTATGACTAAATGGCTTAAGATAGAATGATTTAACTTGACTTTTTAAGTAGGTAAATAAATAAGATTCAAACATACTTCAAATGATAAGCATTGTATTTGGGATAATATGAAAGGATCTCCTGGAATATCTGACTAGTGGATTAATGTAGAATATGTGCCTTGGTTAATTGATGAATCTGCTCATATAACGTGGAGGACCATGAATTACTCTAAGGTAATGGACGTTTCCAAAATGTTTTAAATTCTCCTAATGGCTTCAATATACTTTATTCCTTACTTCTTATCTGATCCTTCAGGGTGATTTAAAATGACAAACAGACCCTTAAAAACTATTATTCTACATTTCCATAAGCCCACATGCCTCTTCTCATGCTGCTTTTTAAACAATTAGACCAGTATAACAGAAAAGGTGTCAGTATCCCATTAAATTGAATTAAACTATGATATTCCATTGTTCTGAAAGCAAAACTGCTTGACATACAGTCAAGTAAAACTGTTCAAGTGTACCTGAAGAAGAAACTGATCAACAATATCATATTAATACTGATACAGAGATTTCTTCTTTAAAGATGTGTAACAGGGACACCCGGGTGGCTCAGTTGGTTAAGCGTCTGACTTCAGCTCAGGTTACGATCTCATGGTTCATGGGTTCGAGACCCACATAAGGCTCTGTGCTCTCAGCGCAGAGCCTGGAGCCTGTTTCAGATTCTGTGTCTCCCTCTCTCTTTGACCCTCCCCTGCTCACACTGCCTCTCTCTCTCTCTCAGAAAGAAATAAAACATTTTTTTTAAAAAAAGATGTGTAACAAATATGCATTGCAAGCAATTGTTATTACTCTTAATATATTTTAGTTCTGTAGCTTTTTGAGGAAAGACAGATCTGGATGCAATGAAGCCTCATCCCCCCCCAACCCCACTCCTCCTCCACACACACTGAAACTTTTTAGTAACTTAGTAAAAAGTTGGTTCAGCTGGTCCCAGTTAGCTCAGTAACACAGCCTGAATCTAGCTGCTAATTTTAGAGGCTCTTCTTTGTTGAAAGCCTCCCTAGTCTACCAGGGAGCCTCTATTGTTATGTAGTCACATAGAAGTTTCTCATCCACTGTCCCTATAAATATGGTGAGAATTATGGAGAAGGATGCCTCAGCTGAAAAGTTTGACCTTAATGCAGATAGTCCATCAGTGTGTGGAATAAGCTGTGTAAATATAGAAGTTTGGTAAGTTAGGTGCTTCATTACCTCTCTGCTAGTAAAATTTTTCCCAGTAAATCTTATTTTACATCTGGCCTATTTGCTTATCTACATCAAATCTTATTTGCACAGATGAATTTAGTGGTGAGTGTTGGTTCATTTGGGCAGCCATAACTAAAACACATAGGCTTAAGCCATAAATATTTATTTCTCACAATTCTGGAGGCTGGAAAGTCCAAGATCAAGGCACCAACAGAGTCAGTGTCTGGTGAAAAACCTGTTGTGTCCTCACATGGAAAAATGAGAGAACTCTCTGGAGTTCTTTTGTAAGGGCACTAAGCTCATTCTTTGGGCTCCATCCTCATGACCAAATCACTCTCCCAAAGCCCTCCCTCTAACATCATGCTAGAGGTTAGAATTTCAACTTAAGAAATTTGAGGGAACACAACATTCAGTCCATAATAGCTGAGTATCCGTAACTCCTGTATAGGATGGGTATTGACCATAAAAGTATGCACTCCAGTGGTATCAATGCTATTGGATTTTAAAATAGTGTCTATTCAGCCCCCACGTATCACACCATAGTGGAAACATCCCTTCCAGGGGCAGTTACAGGTCATAGGGAATGCTGGTGGCCAAGTTCTGCAAGTATCCAAGTGGTAGAATAGTTATGAAGTGTCCCAGCTCAGCATCTTCCAAAAGGGCCACTGAGAAAATTGTCCCAAACTCTACAGAGACAGCATAGGTGTGGCAGCTCCCAGCCCCAGAGCAAGCATGGCAGCAATAGGATGTGCTAACCTAGGGCCATCAAGCCTTCAGAAAAGCTTGCTCCAGACCCTGAGTGTGATGAAGCAGTGGCAGTCCATCCGTCACCAAAACCCCCAAACAACAGGCAATTTGAAATAGCATAAAAAACATAAAGCAAATAATGTCCCTAAAACAAGCAAATTGTTAAAAGAAAGGTTGATTTGCTACCAAAGGAAAACACTGAGTAATAAGACTAGTAGCAGAGAAAAAGAGGTCAGACAATTTAGAGCTCAGAAAACTCCTGCAAAAATACATGCACTTTATGGCTGAAGTCTGAGGGAAGGATAAGATCAAAGGGGCCAGCAGAGCTTATAGATATAGGATTCAATGCACAACCTATTAGATGGTCTGATGCAAAACTTCAGAATTGATTTGGCTGTTCCTATTGTTGAAGGATTTTTTACCTCAATACCTGGGATTCGTTGTCTTGTCGCTTCGAAGAATGAAGACATGGATGCAAACTAAAATGAGCAGCAGGCAAAAGTTTATTAGGGTATAAGATTAGAAAGTAAGAAGAGTTGGAAAGCTCTCTTTACACAGAGAGGATATTAGAAAGTGAATACCCCTGAGTATGGGCAAGGGACTTTATTTTATAGGGTTTCGGTCTGTTTCCCCTTTCCCCTGTTTGTGAGCCTGTTAACTGTAGGTGCTGGGTTATTTATTTCTGTGGGAGACATGAGGGAGCAGTAGATAATGTCTGTTACACTCTTAAGAAAGACTTTACCTCTGAGGAAGCTTTTCTCATGGTCAGGCTTGAGGGAGTTTTCTTCATGGTCAGCCCTGAGGGAATTTTATTCATGGTCAGATGTTCACAGAAATGTTTCAAATATGTGGTTTTGCTTCCAGGGACCTTCAAGCCCTAGCCTCTCCCTTTCTGCCTACTCTACCCTATCCTTCCCCTTCATACTATGGAGAAAAAATTACATAAGTTGACCTTCCCCCTTGAATTTGGAGAATTCACAGGATAAATGAGGCAGAGATAAGAAACAGGTCAGGGAATATATCTCTGTTCTTCCTTTCAGGGGAGAGGGGCATGTTCAAAATATTCCTGAACTAGCTAGATATTGGGGCTTGCATGTCTCTTAGTTTATTTTTGTGTGTGGATTGTCTTTGTCTTTCTTTTGTTAAGGTGTAAAATTATATAGATGTTCTAGGTGCAAGATTGCATGGACACGATGCTTGGCTACAAGCCTTATAGAGTCTGTTTTTGGCGGCTATGAAAGTTGGAAAATTTATGGAAACAAGTGGTCTGTGATCATAAAGCTTGTTAATACTGACAGTTATAACAACGTCTCATTCCAGAAGAAGAAAATGTAATGGTCTCATTATGGGTTGAATTGTATCCTATACAAATTTATATATTGAAGCTCTAACTTCCAGTACCTCAGAATGAAATCTGACTTTGCAGATGGAGTCTTTCAGAGGTAATCAAGTTAAAATGAGATAATTAGTGAGACCGAAATTCATTATGACTGGTGCCATTTTAAAAGGGGAAAATTTAGACACAGGCACACAGGGAGAACACCATGTGAAGATGAATGCATAATGCTTCTGCAAGTCAGGGAACATAAAGATTACCACCAACTCACCAAAAGCTAGAGGAAAGTCATGGGACCATCCTTCAAAAGAAACTCAGCCTTCCAACACCCGGATTTTGTACTTCTAGCTTCTAGAACTGTGAGAAAATAAATTTTTGTTGTTGAAACCAACCACTGTGTGGTTATGTTGGTATGGCAGCTCTAGTAACTAAGTTAGGTCTTCATCCACAAAATTCAGAATAGGAGAAAGTTCTATGCAATGCTGCCTCCAGCTTCAGAGCCCAATCTGGCCAACGGAAGTCCTACTAAGGACTAACATGGCTTCAACAGGAATGTGGCCACAGTTGCTCCTTAAAAACTGTGAATCAGGACCTTGTGACTGCCATGGCCGGAACTTGCTATGTAGCCTTGGACATTGCTGATGCTTTATGTCTTGTATCACTTGTGAAGAAAACCAAAACCAACTTTCCCTCATCTAACAGGCCTGTTGTATGACTTTACCCTCTGAACTTATCAGTGATATGTCATCAAAACAGTAAATAAACCTAAGTGCGTATGTAGTGCTGGCCAATGTTCAGACAACCTCTACAGTGATATCTACACTTGGGAAGATACTGACGCATTTTTCTAATAGAAACAAAGAAAAAATGTGTAGGTCCTTTGTTAGCTGCTCCCACAAAATTCAGTTTTATTTTCATAAGCATTCAGTTCTGAATATTTCATAATTTCCTTTGTGTTTTTGTCTTTAATCCAGGAATTAATTTGTAGTCTGTTACTCAATTTAAATCCTTTGGGGATTTTCCAGATACCTCCTGGTTACTGTTTACTAATTGTATCCAGTGTGGTTACAGAACATACTCTGTATGACTTCAATCATTTAAGGTTTGTTGAGGGAGGACATTATAAAACGTCAATTGGGTTAAATGGATTGATAGCAATCAGATTTTGTAGAGGTTATGCTGTGCATTATAGCTTTTCCATCTTCTCATTTTCAACCCACTTATATCCCTAAATTTGAAACTCATCTTTTGTCCTTAGCATTAGATTTCACTTATCTTAGGGGTGCCTGAGTGGCTCAGTAGGTTAAGCATCCTACTTTTGATTTCAGCTCAGGTCATGATCCCAGGTTTGTGGCATCAAGCCCCACATCGGGCTGTGCCCTGACAGCATGGGGTCTGCTTAGGATTCTCTCTCTCTGTCCTTCCCCCACTTGTGCTTGCTCCTTCTCTCTAAATAAGAAATAAATAAATAAATATTAAAATTTTTGACTTATCTTAAAATGTCTTTTTTTCCCCCACCTTCACTTGGAAGTATATATTCATTGGTTAGAAAACTCTACCTTAAAAGTTTTTTTATTTTATCTTTTAGCTCTGTAAGCTTTCGCTCCATTTCCCTTTGTCCTTTGTTCCTGAGTCACCTATTCTTTTTTTTTTTTTCATCTTCTGTATGATTTTCTTGATAATTAATCTCTTTTGTGCTTTATGAGCTTCCTAAGTCTGTGGACTCCTTTTGAGCAATTTCTGCCAGCTTGTTACTGGGACCTACTTGATAGAAATCATCTCACGGAAAGAAAAGTCATGATTCAAACATTCTCATTCTGCAACAGGTCTTTTCAGAAATAAATGTCCATAAAGTGAGACAAGTTTCACATAGTTTCATTATGAAATGGAAACTATAACTCCAGTGAAGTGCAAACCTTATACTCCCAAGACTATAAAGTTATTTCCAATTACACACTGGGAAGGCCTTTGTAATATAGTGATAATTTTAAAAAACTGATTCAAGAAGATATTGCTTATGATACTTGGCACCTAAATTGATAGCATAGTTAACTGATATAATAGCCAACCTCTGAATTTGTGATAAAACCAGCAGAATACTATAACCATTCATCCTAATGATGATAAACTGTTGATACTCCAATCTATTAAGTGCTTTTTCTTCTAATTGTCTTCCTAAAGATAGGGTAGAAGTTTTCAACGTGGACACCATTGACATTTTGGATCAGATCATTGTTCCTTTGGGGGACCATTATGGGATTTGTAGTATGATTAGTAACCTCTTTGGCTCTACTTACCAGGTACCAATCATATCCCCTACCACTGCCAATTGTGACAGTTAAAAATGTCTCCAGACACTGCCACACATTTTCTGCAGGGAAAATAACCTCCAGTTGAGATCCACTGTTATAGAGAATACCTCCCTTAAAGTAAGTCTTTATTCAGGTTTTCTGGGGAGATGATGGGGAAGAGGTGTCAGTAATGGCCTATCTGAGTAGAGGTATTGATCTGTATTCAGGACTGAATAGTTAGAGTTACAACAGCTTATTCAAAAATTTGATCTTCATATGACACTTATAAAAGCTTAGGTGAAGTGACACATCTAGAGATAACCATCTGCACTTACAAAGTATGTTAGCCATCATCTATTCTACAACCCACTAAGCCCATGTTGTACAACCCATGTTGTAACCCATCATAATAATGGAACCACCAAAAAGAATTAGAATGACTAGTATGAAATTTTCCTTACTTACGTGATTGCCACTTTGCCAGACTTCTCAATGATAAACTCTATAGGATCAGCTGGTCACATTCTAGTCAGCTATTTACAGTGACACATGAGGGGCACCTGCATGGTTTAATTGGTTAAGTGCCTGATTTTTTTTATTTGGTCTCAGCTCATGGTCTCATGGCTCATGAGTCTGAGCCAACCATCAGGCTGATGGAAGGCACAAGAGCCTGCTTGGAATTCTTTCTCTCTCCCTCTGTCTTTGCCTCTCCCCTGCTTGCACTATATCTCTCTCTCCTAAAATAAATAAAATAGGGGCGCCTGGGTGGCTTAGTCGGTTAAGTGTCCGACTTTCGCTTAGGTCATGATCTCGCGGTTTGTGGGTTCGAGCCCCGCGTCAGGCTCTGTGCTGACTGCCAGCTCGGAGCCTGGAGCCTGTTTCAGTCTGTGACTCCCTCTCTCTCTGACCCTTCCCTGCTTGCGCTGTCTCTCTCTCTCTCTCTCTCCTAGAAATAAATAAAACATAAAAAAATAAAATAAAATAAAATAAAATAAAATAAAATAAAATAAAATAAAATAAATAAAATAAACCTTTAAAAATCTTAAGTGAACGTGAACACACACACATAGCTGCCTTTGTATGCATCCAAGAGTCAGGGAGAAAAAGATTATGAGTGGAAACAACTAAGTAGTAAAGCGATTCTTGCACTTTGATAGTATCTTTTTTGGTAGATAATGTTGTTCAGATGATAGACACCTGATGAACATGAACAAGGACACAGGCTTTGCCTCCAGTGATTCCACAGCCACTGTGCTCTGCCTCCAAATGTTATTCATAGAGACAGAAAGATAATTATTGTGTTTTTATTGAACTTATTACTCCAAAAAAGGAAATAAGGGAATAGGAACAGTCTGTATTATCCATGAGAGTCCATGACAGTCAATCTTGAAAGAGTTAGGAGACCAGGGGAGGGTGGTAAATATCTCTCTCCCCTTTTAACAGATAAGGACAGAAAGCTCCAATCAACCTGTTATGATTTTCCCAGGTAGTAGCTCATAAAGTAACTTCCTCACAATGTTGGATATGTTACTTCCCCTCTTATGCCATTATATGACACCTTATTCACATCCCAGAATATATCCCAACTACCTCTATGATCCAAAGTGAAATAGAGATAAAAGGGAGAAAATAAAATAGTTCCATAAGCATTGAAGGCTAAGCTAGGAAGGAATGGATCTGGATTATGTTGGTAGCTAATTTCTTACCCTCTTTTGGTAGATCAGTTAACAGTTGACTTAGTAGGTTTGAGTTGGCACAAGAATGGTTTAATACCAGAAACTGCTGTTGGACATTTCTAATTTCTACCAGGCCTCCTTTTCAACCAGAGAAGTCCAATTTTAGATATTTATACAACCGGCTCCTACATAGTTGACCCAATAAGGGGTATCTACTGAAAAGTTGGCTATGGTGGATACAGTCCATCTATACTAAGCCTAAACTGTGGGCTCAGGGTTAATCTTCTGAGGTTATGGTGTCCCTCTACTTAAACTTCTAGTTGATTTTTCCCCAACAAAGCTTCTTTTATAGGCACACTAAGTGTAATTAGTGATGTCTGTCTGTAACCCTTTCATACCGTAATTTTATTCTAGAATGTCCTATAATGTTCATAATTATTATAAACATATATTAAAAAGAAATATTTAACATGTTAACATTATTTTAAGTATTAGTATGTTGGATTTCTCTAAAATAACATTAATGCATTCAATCAAACTTTAAACTCCCTTGTATCACTACCTGTAGAGTAATGAAAATATATTTCATGACATTTTGATTAAATTTCAAAATGTTCATAGACTTTAATATTGGCATTATCATTAAATTCTTTTTGCTGTACAGAAAAAGTCAAATTGATTTGATAATATATTCTTGATAATCAAGGTTATACACAGTAAAAAAAAAAAAAATGAAATGTCACCCGACCTTGGCTTGAAATTGAAATCTTTTTTCCTAATATAATCTTTATCATGTAATAAATAAAATGATTATTCCCAAAATTGTTTCTGACACTGATATAATTTTAGTATATTTTGTATTTAAACAAAACAGTTTTTAAGGGTTTTTTTCTATATAAGCAAAGTATTGGCAATAGAATGTAATGAGGGTTTTTTTTAATGTTTTTAATTTATTTCTGAGAGAGACAGAGAGAGAGGCAGAATGAACAGGGGAAGATCAGAGAGAGAGGGAGACACAGAATCTGAAACAAGTTCCAGGTTTTGAGCTAGCTGTCAGCACAGAGCCCGACATGGGACTTGAACCCATGAACTGTGAGATCATGACCTGAACCGAAGTCGGACACTTAACCAACTGAGCCACCCAGGTGCCCCTAGAATGTAATGAGTTTTAATAAAACTTCCACAAATTTTATTATGGTCATGTGTGAGCCCACTAAGGTGACCCCCACCCACTTTTCCAACGGGGCTGTGTTTTCCCTGTCCTAGGGAGTCTGCATCTCCTTGGTGAGAACTGAAAGGAAAAAGAGCAAAGGTTGCAGAGGCTGCAGAGAGAAGACAGGATTAGGCTGCATTTTGGGACATTTTGGGTGTTCAGACCAGGGAAGTAGAAAAAGAAAAAAAAAATACATAGAAAAACAATTCGCTCAATCTGGGCCTCCACCAGAAGGTGAACATGGATGGAAAGTTTCATAAGGATAACATGAGTGGAAAAGTTTACTGCCAGTAATAAAATCTGCCATCAAATGGACGTCCTCAGCTCAATTTGCTCTCTTTGAGTAAAGATTCAGACTTTGTAATTTTAGTTCCATTAAATGCAATCAGTGCCTTTTCAATATTGACATATTGAAACTGCTTTTGATTTTCAAACTAAGAAAATGGACACACCTTTCATTAAATACTTTTTTTCCTGCATCTGTTCTTCTGCAGGGAGTGGGTGATTTGCCATTGTTTAGTAATTAAAACATGGATCTGAGTAGTGAATACATATATATTACATGTTAAATGACTGCATTCATGAAAACATTCGAGTTTGCCAATGTGTTTTCTCTCCTTTATAAATGACCTAACAATCTATAGTTTTCTGCTTAGGCTAGTGTCTCTTTTTATTACATTATCTATGAAGGCTTTTGCTTAAACTTATGGACTTCATGCCTTCAAACATCATCAGGGAAAATCTTGAAAACTCATTTGAAGGGCTTATGTGAAGGAACACTGTAAATTTTTATAACTTACTAAGTAATAGTTGTAGAAAATGTTGGATTTTTCCCAATTCCATCTATATTTCTAAATATGGCTTATAAAATGAATTCTGTATCTCCCTCTCTGTCTGTCCCTTCTCCGTTCATACTCTGTCTCTCCCTGTCTTTCAAAAATAAATGAAAGTGTTTAAAATTTTTTAAAAGAAAAGTTATGGGGCACCTGGGTGGCTCAGTCAGTTGGGTGTCCTACTTCAGCTCAGGTCATGATCTCACAGTTGATGGGTTCAAGTTCCACGTGAGGCTTTGTGCTGATAGCTCAGAGCCTGGAGTCTGCTTCTGATTCTGTGTCTCCATCTCTCTCTCTGCCCTGTCACTTCTAATGCTATGTCTCTCTTTGTCTCTCAAAACTAAATAAAAATGTAAACATATAGTGTTTTACATTGTAATAAAGTGGATTTTTCCCTTGCTTAAAAAATCATATATATTTTTTATAACTTTATATATATATATACACCAGTGAAAACTACACAGCATAATTTAAAAATATCAAGGAAATGGTTTCTTGGATATGACACCAATGGAATACAACATAATATGAAGCCTTACATAAGTATAAATTGTATAATTTCACTTACATGAAGTTTTAGAATGGAAAAAGTATCAGTACACTGGCTGTCACTTGGACACTGGAATTGAGATTGATTTGGAACGTATATGAGGATATTTTCTGGGTCAATGATAATATTTTATACCTTGACAGGACATTTGGTGATGCAGGTGAAGTAATTTGTCTGAAGTTAGATAATGTTCACTTAAAGACTTTTTATTTCATTTTATTTCCAAAGAAATAAAAGAAATATTGAATTCCAATTAACATTAATGCTGTGAGTATTTAGGAGTAAGTTTACTGATGTCTGCAATTTACCTTGAAATGCAACCAAATGGACTGATAGATGGGCATTTAAAGTTAGAATCAAAGTAGTGGGTCTATAGGTGTTCACTGGAAAAATTCTTTTAACTGTTATACTTTTGAAAAATTGTTTTATCAAAAGTTGGAGATATGTAATGAAATAAGGTAAAGCAAAAATTTGAATTACCAGATGAACACAAAACTTATTGACAATTAAGAATAATATGTAATATAACTAATAAGAGAAACACTCAGACCACATAGCTGCAAAGAATATTGTCAATGTTTTGTATGATGGAGTCTAATTGTTATACACAACAGGGAAGCTATTATTAAATTAATTATTATTAAAATGAGAAAAACCTAAAGTGAGAAGACCTAAGTTTTATGGGATTCATCAATTTTTTCACTCTGAAGGCTTTTCTCAAAAGTAACATATAAGAAATAATTCTTTAAAGTAATATACTGCATAGAATACTAATGTAAGAAAATATGTGAAGTCTAAAGACAAACAAAGCAAACGGAAAATTAAATTAGTTTCTAAAAATTAGACTTGACCCTCATCTGATTATTTCAGAAGGTCATAAGCTCCTTGTTATAGAAAGTATTCAGCGTATCTTTGAAATTTTTCAGCAGTATAGTGGAGTGAGTAGGCCAACATAAACTATAACTTTTTCAAGTCCCCAGCTTGTCACACCTTTGTTGTGATTCATGGTTATTCCATTATTTACAAAGATTATATCATATTGTTTAGCAGCTACATTTTCCATTTCATAACATTATGAAAGCAGCTCATATAAATATCATTGTTACAAATCTCTTTATCCCTCCATTATATTCAATTTAGCTGTAAAAGTAACCAATTTTCATAGCTTTTATTTCAATCTCCAAAATGTTTCCAAAATATTCATTGTGACCATAGAGTATATCCTAACTTCAATTTAAGTTGCAACTAAAGCTCTCCAACAATGTGCTTGTCCTTTTTCTAGTTCTTTATAAGTTAGTATATCTTTATTCAACTCCAACTTCTTTATGCATATTGCTTTTTATATATTGAAGAAAACATTTGTATCACTTGAACATAATTTTGAGCAGTAATTAGATATTACTTGGGAACTATTAAAAATCTGATTCACAAGGCTTAGTTCTTGAGATTATCTTTTAATAATATTTGTTTGAGGAGTCTAGCTGTAATTTATATTTTAAGCATGCATCATGGATTATTCTGATTAACACACAAATTTAAGAACCATTATTTTTAATGAGTTCTAAAATAATTTCATCCTATCTTTGTTATCTAATATTTCTTACAAATGCCTGTGGGAATAAACTCATTGGCTTAAATTATATAGATTTCTCAATACCTTAATTTAGAAAAAACTATTAACTAAAAACCTCTTATATTATGGCTTAGTTTGTGGAAAAAACAGAAGTGGATCATATAAGACTTACTGGCTCCAAAAGAGTTCAAATACAAAAGTCACTCTCACCCCATTCTTTCTTAAACTCTCTCAAAATTCCCCTCAAAATATGTAAGTTAAGTAGGTAAGTTTGTCAGGAATGGTTACTGTGAGGCCAGAATTTTTTAATAAGCAATGTGGATAGAGGTCGGCATCACATTAACCACAATAATCACTCTAGCCAAAAGATACCTGTACTAATTGCTGCCTGAAACATCAAAAATTCTGGTGTTGTGCCAGTTTATATATTTTGAGGACACTTTAAAATTATGTGTCAAACAAACAATTTAAATACACCATATATTGTCATAAACATTTAAGTTTAGAATTCAGCAAGAAAAATTTTGGGAAATGGTAATCAGAATAAAATATTTTGTAGCTGAAGTCAGTCTAAAGGATAATATTTTACTAGAAGGCCATCATAGGAGAACTTAGAACCAGTTCTAACCTTAGAACTCAATCTGTTCACATATTGGAAAACCAGAAGTAGGAAGAAAATGAGATGGGATATTATTGGGGGTAAAATGAAGAAACTGATCACATGCAGTTAATAAGGCCAAGTATCAAGAACCATGAAGAACAAGGTACATTAAAAAACAGGATGAGGGTGAGGTCCAGAGACAAACTTGAAGAAATCAGTTTATGCCAAGATAATGTCTTTTTTTGTCTTTTTTTCCCCCTCTGAGTATTTTATCCTTTATTGCTTTTCCCTCCACCTTAAGGCAGATTAATCTCAGGTTTCAACAGTTTGTTTCAGATTTAAGGAAAATGACATGGTTTTGTTGTATCTTGACTTCAGTAAGTCACTAGACACAATTTCTCATAATAAACTCAAGGGAATGATGGAATAACAAAATCTTGATGGCAAATAGTTCAAATTATAACTATCTGTGTGATTAAAATTTTTAGAGCTTATTATTATAGTGAGGTTAAGCTAGAGGAAAGATGCTAGAGATAGTATCTAGTAAAGATACAAGAGAAGACTCAAAGGGCCATATGATGTTCACTATATGTTTCACTTAGATGATGACACAGAAAATGTGATTAAAATCTGCAGGTGAAATTGAGCTGGTGATATCAGCCAATGGATTGAATGAAATAACTAATATTAACAATATCTTTATCAAATAGAAAGCTAACATCAAATGAACAATGAAATTATATATGTAAACCTGAACAAACATAATATTTTCCATCCAAGATGAAAACAGTAAGTTGAATAATTTCAAAATGTGTTAACTGGCCTGATAAATAGTTTAAGCAAAAAAGTTATCATGGTTTTTATCTCATTACAAGAAATAAGACTCACATGACCTTGAAGGAAACAACCTGAATCATTCTTGTTTGCCTAAGACTGACCATACCTGTCTGTCTGTGTAGATCATTTTAAGAAGATTACTAAAAAATTTACTAAATGCTAGAATCAGAAAGGTAATAAAGAATGATGACAGGACTGTTGGCTGTGTCCTATAAATAAAGGTTGTTGGAATTAGAATCATTTAGCAAAGGGAGGAGAAATGTTTGGGTGAGGGAGAGACATCATCTCAGTCTTATCATACATTGCTCAAGTTTATTAGTATGCAATGCACCAATAACTATTTCTCTAATTACTTGACACCACATGTAGTCTTGCTGTTCAAGTTGTCTTAGAATCATTGATCCCAACATCAAAGTGTAGATGGATTTGAAGGGCTGTCATGTGAGAGAAGTAAACTTCTCTTTTTACTCCAGAGTGCAAAAGTAGAATAAATGTTTAGGTAAATCTGAAATGTTTATCTTCATATACTGAACAATTATCTGATAATTCAGCCTATTATCAGCAATATTTTAACAAAGGCAACATACATTGCCATTTTTAAAAAATTTGATGTTTATTTATTTTTGAGAGAGAGAGAGAGAGAGAGAGCAAGTAGGAAGGGACAGAAAGAGGGAGACAAAGACTCTGAAACAAGCTCCAGGCTTTGAGCCATCAGCACAGAGCCTGACGTGGGCTTGAACTCACCCGCTGTGAGATTGTGACCTGAGCCGAAGTTGGACGCTCAACGGGCTGAGCCACCCAGGTGCCCCTACATTACCATTTTCAATCATGTGTCATAAAGTAGATTCTTGTTTTAAGAGAAAGTTGTCTCAATAGCCACCGTTAGTGTTCATTTCAAATCTAAATTGTAATTTGGTAAGGAAAAAAATTTTCAAGCAACTTTTTATTTGCATTGAATATTGCATATCAAATAATAGGCTTTTCGATAAAAATTGACTTTTCAGTGTCTTTATTTTCTGTTTCATCTGTACGCCATTCAGCAGGCAGCTACTGTTAGTGTGTTACTATTCTCTACATTACTAATATTTGGCACATAGTATTTACTATTGATGTAAATAATATCTGTTGATATTAGAGATGAAAAAAGAAACTTCGTTTTCTCAAAATTAATCTAAAATCCTAAAATTTTTACCAATAGCCCATTTTGAATAAGATACTCCCCAAACAATAATGATACAGCACTTAGCTGATTCAGAAAGAGAAGCACATGAACATGGATTAATTCATCATCTGGCAGAAATTGGTCCTCAAAGAAGTTAAATTTGAGGGTTCTAGAGTAGGAAGTATTACCTAAGGAAGGCAAATTCAGTTACAGTGCTAGTATTGGGGCTCTCTCACTAGCTAAAATGTTGTTAAAGTTATAGCTAGTAAGGTACATTGAGGCAAACTTCATTTCCTCCACAATTTTGCTGTAGTCTTGTTTATAAAAATTAACAAAAATGGTAACTTCTTTATTGTGGAAAAACACTTAACATGAAATCTACTCTCTTAAATTTTAAATGTATAAGAGTATTGTGAACTAGGCACACAATGTTGTACAGGAGAGCTCTAGAATGTATCAGTCTTATATAAATGATACTTTATAATGATGATGATGATGAACAGCAACTCCCTTTTTCCTCTCCCCCAGCTCCTAAAACCATATTCTATTTTTTGTTTCTATGAGATTATTGATTGATTATTTTAGATATGTCATATAAGTGGAATCATGCTGCATTTACTTTTCTATAACTGGTTTATTTCACTTAGTATCATGTTCTCCGGGTTCATTCGTATTGTCATATATGGCAGAATTTTCTCCTGTTTAAACATTAATAACATTCCATTGTGCGTGTATGCCATATTATTTAATCCATTCATCTACTGATGGACACATGTAGGTTGTTTCCATAACCTGGCTATTGTGAATAATGATGCATTGAATATGAAAATACAGACATCCCTTTGAGATTCTGATTTCAGTTATTTTGGATGTATATTCAGAAATGGAATTGTTGGATTACATGGTATACCTATTTTTTCTTGGGAAACATCCCTATTGTTTTCCTTAGTAGCTACATCATTTACCATTCCTACCAAAGGTACACAAAGGTTTCAATTTCTTCACCTCCTCACCAATTCTTGTTACCTTTTGCTTTTTGAAGTAAACCCAGATTCTTGCTGTCAACCAATCTTTGACGAGTGTGTCAAAAAAAATCAATGGGGAAAGGATAGTGTCTTCAAAAAATGGTGTTGGATAAAATGGATACTCATATAAGAAAGAATTGAATTGGATCTTTATGTTATACCATACATAAACATTAACTCAAAATAGATTAAAAATGTAAACATAAGGCCCCAAACCACAAAACTCCAAGAAGACATAGGAAAAGCATCATGGCATCAGTCATGGAAATGATTTCTTGTATAGACAGAAACACATAAGCACCAGAAGTAAAATAGGCAAGTAGGAGAACATTAAGCTAAAAATGTATGCACACAAAAAACATAATCAATAGAATGAATAGAGGGTTCTGTGTTCAAACATATTTAGATCCAACAGATCATTTTTCTCATAAGCCCATGAACAGTCACAAAGCACACTGGCATACTGAAGTCTCTGAGAAGTCCTGAAATAAAGAAAGCCTTTACATATGTCTATCTCTACATTTCATGAACTTTAATAAAGCTCCTAGAATCCTATTCTATTAACCTTCTGAAAAATTAGGCACAAAGTCCTTAAGTACACATGAGAGCATTCTTTTCTATAAAAGGGCTAAGAACATCTTTTGGAGGGAGTTCAGAATGTCTCATAGAGCCCTTCATAGGCAAAAATCCTATGTAACCAATTAAAAAATCTCATTTGAATAACAATTTATAATTCTGCTAATCATCAAGAAAATGATCCTCGTTCTAAACCTGGAAGAAAAATACTCTTTCTCTTTTTATAGGTGAGAGACAATAATTTCAGAAAAATTAGGTAGTGTAGCCAAGATCCCCGAGCCTGTACACTGCTCATTCATCCATATTACTGTAATGTGTAGTGCATCATCTATAGAATTGTTGTAGTTCTGATTTTTCTAATATGAAATATTAGTATTTTCCCTTTTAACCCAAACCCTCTTTTACAGAAGTGTTGACATTTTAAAGCTGCTCTAGTTCAATTCCATTTACTGCATCAGTGCCAAATTCTCCAATTAGTCTGACAACACATGTAGTCTCAGTAGTCAGCTTGTCTTGGAATCATTGATCCCAAGACCAACAAATAAGTACTGATGATCTTCAAACCAGTGATCAGAATGGCCCTCCTAATTATGGTTGTCCTCTTTCCTTTTTATCTGTATGACACAAGCATTCTTAACAGACTTGAGTCATCTGCCTAGAAGCTGTTGTCATTACTCATTAGAATTTCACATCCAAGAGGTGTAAACAAGCCTGGTTTCCATCTTTAGACTAAAAAGCCTTAGGAACAATTTCTTTTTTCACACTGCCAGATTTAAAATGGTCTTTGTTGTTTTATTTAATATTTCACAACATGTATTGTTTCAAAGCGGAAATTAAAATCATTTCCTATAAAAGTATATATGAATATAAAATTTCCTATAAAAATTTATCTTTTTCTATAAATTGACCAAGTATACTTTGGCCCCCCATCTATATATCATGACACATTCAGAAATGATGATAATTTGATAATTATTTAGTCTGCCAACAGGTTTGTAATACTTCCAAGTACACCGTTGCAGTATTATTTTTCTGGAGTTCTAAGTAGAAAAATACTGAAGAAATGTGTCCTGAAACGGTAAAGTTCTTTTGTTTATTTGCCCAGATTTACTTACTTAATTGGAAATGGATATAACCACGTAGATTACTTGTTACATTAAAACCCAAACTCTAGGAGTTACCTTCTTTCAGAATGAGATAACTTGAGCATATATGCTTCTTAGATATTCAAATTTCTCCAGTTCAATAGATTATCAAGATATTGTTATTCCTCTCTCTTGTTGCCTGACTTTTGGTCTTTTCAATATTCTCTCACACCACTAATAAAGGATGAACAGAAGAGATATTACACTTAAATTGGTCTGCTTCTTAGTCAGTCACTGAATCAGCAAGGACCTGCTGGGAGTCCATAGCATACAAATTATAGCAATTTTCTCTTTGGTAATAGCTTAGTGAGAGGAAAGCTGAAAATTTTTTTAAACTATACTGTAATCATTATGTTTTTTATAAATTTCAGCTATGTATGTTCTATCTCAATGTGTATTGGTTGTTATTAATTTTTATCACTGTGTTTCAGTGTAATTTTCTCTTAGAAAAACTGTCACACTATAAATTTTGAAATATAATAATTTAAGTTCTGTATAAAGATAGTATCAGAATAGTACTCCTTTATAACACCCCATACTATTTTTTGTTGAAACACTGATAAATGTTTTTAAAATTTTTATAACTTTACTATAAAGAAAATAGTCAATATTTAGTCAATATACAAGTACTGTAGGGCTTCTGGTAACCACTGCAACCAGAAATACTGTGATTCATAAACCATAATTTCTGACATACACATTCTTCATTCTGGTGCACAGCAGTTTGGATTACTAGGAAGTATGTGGGAGATGCCTGTTTATTGCCTTATCCATACCACCCTTCACCCTCATTTGCTCAGTCTCTTGAGGCATAAGCTCTACTGACTAGAGAATCAACCCCTGAGCTTTAGAAGGCTCCAGAGTTATGTCCTGTCTATTCTGTCAAACATGAATGGCTCTACCTCTATGTGTGTTCAAAGATAACATAGTAGAGCTCAATGGAATGTGCAGTTCCCTAATATAAAAGACAAGAAGAATCCGCGAAACAGAGTATAGCTTTATATTCAATAAAAGAAAAAATTTCACCTGATTAAGAACTGGAGCAAAAACTACTCTTAGCCAGATTCCAGGTAGGAGACAAGGTTTGAGAAAACCTGATTGCAGTCCTGCCTAATTCCACTAGTGAGTCATATACCACACACTGAAAAGTGCTGAGGACATCCTCTGGCAGCCACCTTTCAACTTTTACTCACAAAGAATAGTTCTTCTCTACCCACATAAACCAGAAATTTGGGCAAGAAATCATCGAGGCATATTTGGCTACAAATATAAATTTGGATGGAATTCATCTTGGTGGACATACTAAGTTTCAAAACAAATGAAAATAGCACTAGCCTATGGGTGAAAAACACTTTATTCATCTTAGCTCTCTCTGAATTTTTATATCTATAAGATCTATATCCAAAAAATATAAATAGTGGAGCACCTTGAAGTATTTAGGGGGAAAAAGATTCTTACACTATTAAAAAACTCTCTTTCATGACCACAGTAGGAAACAAGATAATATTTCTTTTATAGCTCAAGAACCAGAAGTCTCAAAGGAAAGTTTAGGAGTTTGAAAGTTTAGGACTGAGAAAATCTAAAAATAATAAAGGGCTTAATCTAGTCTACAAGTAGTTTTTTGTTATTGTTGTTGTTGATGTAAGAGGAAAGAGGTGATAAAATAATTTTGGATGTATAAATTCCAAATATATGCTGCAAAACTAGATTCTAAAATTTCACTTACGAGCATTATAATGTTGACTAACATTCTTTCAATGGTAAATAGTTCCTTAAACTAGATGTCCTTACCAGATACCTTGGAGAAAGCTAGTGTCTGCTGCAGCTCACATTAGTGTGTTTGTTCGTTTGTTGGTCAAAATATGAAAGCAGGAGATTTCGTTTAAGATCCAGATTTTCCATCTCTCTTGAAAAATAAGAGTATCTGGCAATGTCGATACTGGACCTGCATTGCCACAAGGCAGCCATCTGTTTGAGTTGCCTGGAAACAGCTTTTTAGATGAGTCACACCCACCCAGCTCATAACCACCACACCACCAGGTCTCTTACAATCAGATCATTTTGTGCTTTACAAATCATCTAAATTTAAATTCTTATCTTTGCTCTACTTTAACATATTTTCATGACAAATGTGTATACATTAATTAAAGCTACAGTTTTCATTGTTCCTATCATATGGCAATATGATATATATATGTGAGATATATATGTATATATATATACACATATATATATGTGTATATATATGTATATATATGTGTGTATATATATATATCCAGTTCCTAAAAATAAATCAATAGTTTAAATAGTTCACCAAGGCATAATCTAAAGAATTTTAACACACAAGTTCTGTTAAGCAAGAATTAGGATTTCTAGAATTTTTTTTTTATTGTTCCAAGATTTGCTCAGAATATGATGACAATTAAGGCTGGAGGCAATCAAATCACCTCTGATGGATTTATATGAAAAGAGCTAATGAAGTTAATAGTAGTTTACAACTGTATAGTGAATCCTGCAGCCTATATTCTCCAGTTGAACATTGCCCTGAGGAAATCTGATTTACACTTTATTAAGGATCAAATGTCCCATAAATTAACTAGCCACAACATACTACCTATGCTGATAAACTTGATGTGATAGCTTATGGGTGATTTTGCTTCATTAGAAATGTCTGTATCTTGTAAATTTTCACAGTGAGTACATAGTCATCATGTAATCATATGAAATACAATTATTTCTTAATTTTATCTTTATGTACCACACATTGAAATATCTATATGTATAATTGCCAATCAAATTTTATCACCTGAAAAGGCAGTAGTAGTATTGGCTTCATATTTGATTTTTAAACTTAGTTAACTTAAATCTCATATGTTCATAATAATGTGATTATTCTGAACTCTTCTATTTTTATCAATTAAAAATGATAATTAAAATAACTAAATAGAATTTTCTTATCTTCTAAAAACAATCTCTCCACCGAAGTTAGAAACCAAAAGAATAGTAGGGATATTAACTGTTCTATCTTTTCTTTTGCATTTATAAGTTGCTATAACAGAATAAAATATATCCTTGTTAATATACAATTCAATAGAAGCTCTTTTTGCATCACTGAGTCATCATTTACAAGAGAAAATGGTTTTCTCTTAACAAGTGATTGGATTGAACTTAAAACTTTATTCTAAAATAAAATAACTTTACTACTTATAAATAACAACAGATTTAATTGTATGAAGGTTCAGGGTGAGTAAACAGAATAAAATGTTAGGGGCACTTGAGTGACTCCATTAGTTGAGCATCCAACTCTTGATTTCAACTCAAGTCGTGATCCCAGGGTGGTGGGATTGAGCCCCATGTTGGGCTCTGTGCTTGAGTCTGAGGCCTGCTTAGGAATTCTCTCTCTCCCTCTATGCCTCTCCCCTGCTTGCACTCTCTTTCTCTCTCTCTCCCTCTTTCTCTCTGGAAAAAAAAAACAAACCTAATAATAATAAATAAAAAAAGAATAAAATGTCTTTTATAATAAAATAAATTGTTTTACTTTAAAATACTGACTTTTAAATATATAAAAGCTATTGACATATTATAAAGTTTATTATCACTATAAAATATATACATTTTATAAATATGTACTTTATAAACATAAAACTTCTTTAAGTTGTATAATTTAAAATATTGGGGAATACATCAAATCATAAAGAATGCAAAACACTAATTCCTAAATATATTAATGGAATTTTGTTAAAGTCAATCAATACTGAATGCAAAGAAACACACCTTCTTCACAACAATCAGTTGGCTTTGTGTTTAACAATTCCATGTTTTCTCCAACAATAATCATTTGTGTTAATGTGGCAGCATTTGAGGACAGAAAGTCAGGTTGTCCTGCAATCACACCTGCCAGGATAAAAAGGTTGTCACAGAGATCAGAATAGCTCTCTCTTGCATCTGTCTCTGCTGGTTCTTCTCTCTTGTGCCTATAACTTGTGAGAAATGTATTTCTTTTCTTTTCTTTTTCTTAATGGCTCTTATTGGGCTTAGCCCTAAGATTTTATTCTTTAATGGCCAGCCTTGACTCTTGGATACAATTCTTTATTTAATTTTACTTTTAAACCCATTTAGCCTCCTAAAAATTGATTGAGAACAATGCACATTTTTTTTTGTTTGAGTGAGTTGTCATTTGATACTTAATGTATTAGAAATTATAAAAGAACTTTGATATGTATTAATTCATTTAAAGATAATACATTTGATATATGTAAAAGAGTTTATAAAAAATAATTATGCTTTAAAAGAAAAACAGAAGAGTTGTGTTGTTCAACATTTCTGCAAAATTCCTTTGTATTGACTTTATAAACCACACTTGGAATCTCCTATCAGCCTCTGTATTTTATCTGTTGAAGTCTCACACTTCATGTAGTCCCTGGAGATCATCACTGTACACTCATGATAAAACAAAAGTGGAAGGCTGGACATCTGGGTAGCATTATGAAAATAGTTTGATCTTGCAAACCTCCTAAAGAGTCTGGGAATTCCTTGCTGTGTCCACACCATATTTGAGAACCACTGGCCTAGACAATTGGATCTCAACAACTGTCAAAGGATCAAATTATACATTTTATATTGTAACCAAACAAATTACACTCTTCAAGTGTCATCTACAGAAAATAGACTCATCCACATCCCAGAGTAACATGAAGACAGAGAAGAGAGGGCTTTCTAATTCCTGCACTATTCCCTAGGGTCGTTTTTTATCGCCATCAAAAGTATGTGAAATCGACTACTTGTTTGACAGTATGCAAACATAATATGTGAATTACTTGATAAATTAATGACAGCTATTAAATATTGTTGGTCCTAAACAGTCTAAAATAGCAGCTTATTGTAAAGAAGGTAACATGTTTAAAAATAAAGAATCTAAGAATTAGAGGGCTACTTACTAAAGATAAGATTTACTCTTTATCTGGCCATTTGTAGCAACATGGATGGAACTAGAGGGTGTTAAGCTGAGCGAAATAAGTCAGGCAGATAAGGACAAATACCATATGTTTGCAGATATAGGTGGATTAGGAGAAAGTTAACTGAGGTCGAAGTGGGAGAAGAAGGGGAAAAATAGTTGGTGAGAGGGAGGGAGGCAAACCACGAGAGACTCTTGAATCCTGAGAACAAACTGAGGGCTGAGGGAGGGTGGGGAAGTGGGGAAGGGGAGTGATGGGCATAGACGAGGGCACTTGTTGGGATGAGCACTAGGTATTATATGGAAACCAACTTGACAATAAACGATATAAGGAAAAAAATTTAAAAAAGAAAAGATTTACTCTTAACTCTTATTGACTTTTACTGAGTTAATTCGGCCTGACTCTAAACTTTGCCTTCCATTGAGTAGTGAACTATCTACCACCTACCATTTAGTCATATTCCATAAAGAACTGCTTGATGCTTGTAAAATAATAGTAATTATATAATTAATGAATATTCACTGAGTGTAATGCACAGTAACAAGTCAGAACCTTAAAAAAAGAAGAAATATAATTATTTGTAACAAGTACTCACAAACTGTCGAAAGAAGCTGATCATGATATTGTGGTGGTGGTTGTTGTTTTTGACATTAGAATATAGGCTACTGTGTAAAATGGCCAAAAAACTGTAATCCTTAACACTAGGCTTTGGCTTGAGACCTTATCCTTTGCCATTGGGTTTCAGAAAAACTATGTAACCTGTTGGTGTTTTGCCCAGGCCTTACAAGCCTTGGTCTTATGTAAAATCCTATTTGATTTCATATCTGGATATAGGAATTTCACTATTTTAAATATTTTTAATAGTTGTTTATTTTTGAGAGACAGACAGACAGACAGACAGAACATGAGTGGGGGAGAGGCAGAGAAAGATGGAGACACAGAATCTGAAGTAGGCTCCAGGCTCTGAGCTGTCAACACAGAACCTGATGCAGGGCTTGAACTCACTCACTGTGAGATCATGACCTGAGCTAAAGCTGGACGTTCAAACAACTGAGCAACCCAGGTGCCCCTGGAAATTTCATTTTTAATCAGACAAATATTCAAGTATCAGGAAAATAATTTGCCCCAAGTAATATTATGCATATTTTGAAAATCTAATTATTTAATTGTAATAATTAAAAATCTGCAACAATTATCTTTAACCTCTGCAAATAAATTGGAAATGACTTTTATTTCATCTTAAATTTTCCAATACATATAAATTCTATGAATATAAATATAGTACAATATTTGGCAACCTCATAATTTTGGGGAAGAAGTATTTAATTTATCATATATATTTTACAATTAAGGACTTTGAAAAATCTCTATGTAAAATTTAAAAGAAGAAAATTATATTTAGAGAACTGTATAATGTAAAACAAAATACCACTTTGGTAGCACTATTGCATTTATAATTTTCTCCAATATGTACACATGATAAGATTTTGTGGTTTATTTTGAGCAAACATGTTTATAACTTATAACATTAAGCATATACAAACTAATTTTTGTTAATACTCATATCCCTTATAAATATTTATAAATTTTAATTAATATTTATACCTGTTTATAAGATCTATTTGCCCTCTGGTGTCTTATGTACCTTCACATATATACTTTACCTTATTTCATCATTATTGGTATTGAAACAAATATGTTCTTCTATGCCTGCTTTAATTTTTTATTCAAAAATAGTTTTTGAAAGGAGGACAGGGAAAGTGGTTAAATTGTGGAAGTATTCTATGAGTTTCAAAATGTAAAGATTGTGACTCATCATTTCTATGTGAGGTTCCCTTTGTTTTGTGATTCAAAGTTTACTTGAAAAGTCAATTACATATATTAGCCTGTTTTTCTAAACGTTTTAGCATTCATGGTGGAAAATGTTGAATATAAAGTCCTTTATAAATTCAATTTTAGTGGATTAAGTTTCTATATTCGCTACTTACACCATTTTAACCCATTTTCTCAATCAGCTAAATTTAACTTTATAGTTAAAAAAGAAAAGATATTTGAGAGATAAAAAATTTAAGAACAGTGTGATTTAAATCCACAGAGAATAGAAATGATACCATAATATGAAACATTATTTTGGCCAACTGTTATAATACAAAATAAAATTTGAAAGATGTTGAGTAAACAATTATTAATAACACATGTTATTAGATAAAGCAAGTAGTCTGCAAATCACTCATTGAATAAAGTACAATTTGTACGAACTCTGGGACTATTGGGAATGGAGATCAAAGACTTATGAAAGGTGAACTGAAAGCTGAGATCAGTTCTTCCTTGATCATTGTGGAATTCATGTCCCTCCTTTCACGAGAGGAATGAGGAACAGTTTCTGGCGATTATGATGACTGTATCCATATCGTTATCTCCCTTATCACCTGTGAGGCAAATATGGCGAGGAAAATTGGATACACAAAATATTTTTCCACTGAATCATTACTTGAATTTAAACAACAGGAGACTTAAGTACATAATATTAAATATGAATTTTACCAATATAGGCTTCTAAAACAATAAGTTTAACCAATACCACAAGGATTGCAAGAGAGAAGACAGTTATCTTAAAATATATTCACGGTCCAAAAAAAGTGTATGAATCAAAATTAATATGATGCATATTAGACTTCAGGATAAAAAGCAATTACTGGGGATAAAGAATTTTGTTGCCTAGTACATACCAGAAAGATATAAAAACCCTGACTTATTATAAATTTAACAATATACTTCTAAAATATACTTGTTACTGCATTTTGGCAAAGCAAACATAAAAGTATGTAAATAATACTACGTTTTATGGACATATACATGTGACCATAAGTACAAATGTTTCAGTAATAAAATTTAATGAAGGAAAAGCAAAGCAGAATGTAGACTTTACTGAAGGCATTGAACTTAATCTAGGTCATGAAACTTAGATTTGATTGTAGTTTAAAAATAAAAGAGAGAAGGGAAGAAACTTTCATCTATTAATGTCTACCACGTGGTAAGTAACTAATGTAATCACTAACAAATATTTCATGCATTCTCAGTAATAAAGTTGTTCAAAATATTCTTTATGGATGAATTGTAATGATCCTCAAAACAATTTTCATCATAATTTTGATGATGAGAAAACTGATACTTAGCTAGGATAAAAATGACTAATGTTTCTACAATCATCAGCATAAGTAAAAATAAGTAATTCAGCATAAGTAAAAATGAGCATGATGAGTGAAGTCTCTAAGAGAATCATCTGTGATAAAAAACCACCTTTTCTGGGAGGAGATTTAAGTCACACAATAATTGTGAATAGGAAATACAAGATTTGAAATCTAAACCGAGTTTTTGTGTGCACTTTCAATTGTATTTTGTTTTTCTTAAATTTTTTAATGTTTATTTATTTTTGAGAGAGAGAGAGAGAGAGCGCTGAGAGTGAGCACTAATGTGCAAGTTGGGGAGGGACAGAGAGAGAGGGAGACAACAGAATCCGAAGCAGGTTTCAGGCTCTGAACTGTGAGCCCAGAGCCCAACACGAGGCTCAAACCCATGATTATGACATCATGACCTGAGCCAAAGTTGGATGCCCACCTGAATGAGCCACCCAGTCAGGTGCCCCATCAATTGTATTTAATTTTAAAAAGCCTATCTTTTTTAAATCGTAAAGTTCTAAAGCTTCATGGTAAAATTAATATTTAATCATGGATATAAAATAATAACTCCTAAATTGTAATTAATTTATGAGATGACTTAGTCCTTAAACAAGTTTAAAAGGAAGAGATTCTTGAGTATTTTTACTTTAGGACTCCTTAATACTCTTAACACCTAAGAACCACAAAGAGGAGGGGGCAAGATGGTGGAGAAGTAAGGAGCTCTGTACTTGCACTCGCGCCCATACCTCACACAGAAAAGATCTGAAGCCATTGGAAACCTTACAAAACCTGAGAGACTGGGAGAAAAAGGAAGCAGAATCCACTGAGAAAGCCTTCTAACGTGAGTGCAAACCGAGGAAGGTAAAATCGGGCCCGGATCGGAGCCTCCAGGGTGGGAGACGATCCCCCTCTACGGGGAGTGAGGGGAAAAAGAGAGAGTCTGAAACAGAAAAAACTCCGCTGGGTGGGGGGGGAACCGCCGCTCGGGGCATAGAAAGACATTACTTGCCAAATACCTGCACACCAGGTCCCCTCGCGCCAACTGGTCCGGGAGACTGAGCACACAGACTGCTTCTTTGTGCGGGCTCCTGGCGGCTGGACTTCAGAGCAGAGGCGCGCCTGCCGCCATTGTCCTCCCGGGCGGCCTGGGCCCCAGAAAGAGTCACGCGGACACCGGGCATCCGTGCTCCTGGCGGGCTGGGGCGCTGGAAGGAAGGCAAAGAGCTAAAAACAGGGAATTTGCCTGTGAGTTTGTGTTTCGGGTGAAGAGCCATTGAGGGACCTGGTTTTCCTCACTCCAGCGGCTCGGGCTTGGCGCACCCGGCAGGCTAGCCCCCGCGCATGCGCGCCAGCCCGACCCAGAGAAGGAAGCAGCAATTCTGACTCCACCCCCAGAGTGAGGCGGGAGGCTTGGAATTGCCCCAGGGGGTTGCCTGGGAAGCTGTGTCTGAGGCAATTTCTGCGGGGCGCGCAGACTGGGGTTTGGAGATTGGGACTGGCCTGGGTTGAAGAGTGCAGCCAACTTCGGCTGCGTCCCCGGAACGGGGAGTTTACACCCCCAAAAGAGCGAGGTGCAATGCTTGGTTCAAGAAGGGACTGGAGCGCTGTCACTCTCCTCCCCACAACCGCCAAGGCAGAGCTCCCGCTTGAGGCAATGGATCACGCCACACCCATCCCTGCCTGAGAGCTGCCCTCCTCCCTTTTTTTTCTTTCTTTTGTTCTTTTTTTCTTGTTCTTTCTCTTTTCTCTCTTTTTCGCACAGAACACTGACCTGATTAACTCTGGTTGCTGGATTGCCTAAACAATCACAACGAGTCCATTCTGGAGATGTAAATTCTACACCTCCTGACATTTTCATCTCTTTCTCTCAGGAATAATTAGACTATATAGTTTCTCTGGATAATTCCAACATCCTTCTCTCACCTATCCAACCATATTCTACCCTTTACCTCTTTGAAAAAAGCTTCTTATCCCTTCTGCCTGTTCATTCTATTTTCAATTTTGCCTCATCCCCGCCCTGTGTTCTCTCTCTTTCTCTATGCTCTTCAACCAGCACTGCATACACATGGCTATTTAACTGTAGCTGGGAAATCCGGTTATATGCTTTAAAACATTCTTTGTCCATCTGTTTTCTTTTTTTTTCCTTTTCTTTTCCCCTTTTTGACCCTTTTATGTATTTTATACTCCCGATTATTAGCCCTCCCTCCTCCGTCTTTTCTCTTAACTTTTTCATTTTCCCTCTCGCTTTGCATGTTAGTTGAATTAGCCTGTGTGTTTGTGTGCTCCTGCTCCCTGTGTGTTTGTCTGTCTGTTTTCTTTTCTGGGGCTACCTCAAGAAACAAGCCAGAGTACACAAGGTGGAGAGTCCCAAATATCACTATGAATAGGAAAATAAAATGACCAAGGTCCCAACAAGAGAGACCAAGAGATACCATTTAAAAACACTCTCTGAAAGGATAGACCCTGGACAGACAAAGAGTCTTCTTGGATATAGCAGTGCTCATAGATACAGAGAGCATTAACAGGTCTTTAAAACCAACAAGAGCAGGAAAGCTAACTAAAATGACAAAATGAAAGAGCTCTCCTCCAAAGAAATTCCAAGAAGAAATGACAGCTAATGACCTGCTCAAGACAGAGATCAGCAGCATAACTGAACAAGATTTTAGAATAATAATGATAAAATTAATAGCTGGGCTTGAAAAAAACATACGGTATATCAAAGAAACTATGGCTACAGATAGAATGGAAAATAAAAATAGGCATGAAGAATTAAAAAATGCGATAAATGAGATACATAATAAATTAGAGACCGCCAATGCACGGATTGAAGAATCAGAAAGGAGAATAAGTGATTTAGAAGACATCATTATAGAAAAACAAGAAGCTGACAAAAAAGAGAAACTGATCCAGGAACAGGAAAGAAGAATTCGAGAGCTCAGCGATACGGTCAAACACAACAATATCCATATCATAGGAATCCCAAAAGAGGAAGAGAGAGGGAAAGGTGCTGAAGGAGTCCTGGAACAAATTATAGCAGAGAACTTCCCCGACCTGTGGAAGGAAGGAAATGTGGAAATACAAGAGGCTCAGAGGACTCTCCTCAGACGTAACTTGAATCAATCTTCTGCACGGCATATCATACTAAAAATGGCAAAATACAAGGACAAAGAGAGAATTTTGAAAGCAGCTAGGTAGAAAAGGGCCCTAACATACAAAGGGATACCTATCAGAGAGGTGACAGACCTATCTACTGAAACTTGGCAGACCAGAAAGGAATGGCAAGAGATCTTCAATGTGATGAACAGTAAAAATATGCAGAGAAGAATCCTCTATCCAGCAAGCCTGTCATTCAAAATAGAAGGAGAGATAAAAAATCTTTCCAAATAAACAGAAATGGAAAGAATTTGTCACCACTAAGCCAGCCCTACAAGAAATCCTGAGGGGGACGCTCTGAAGGAAAGGTTGCAAGGAACAAAGATACCAGAGACACCACTACAAACATGAACCCTACAAAAGATACAAAGACTCTAAACCCACATATGTCAATAATAACACTGAATGTAAGTGGGCTGAATACTCCAATCAAAAGACATAGGGTAGCAGAATGGATTAAAAAACAAAATCCATCTATATGCTGTCTACAAGAAACTCATTTTAGACGGGAAGATACCTTCAGATTAAAAGTAAGAGGATGGAGAAATATATATCATGCTACAGGAAATCAAAAGAAAGCCGGAGTAGCTATACTCATGTCAGACAAACTGGACTTTAAATTAAAGACAATAACAAGAGATGAAGAAGGGCACTACATAATAATTACACGGTCCATCCGTCAGGAAGAACTAACAATCATAAATGTCTACGCATCGAATATGGGAGCACCTAAATTTCAAAAACAATGAATCACAAACAGAAACAAGCTTAGAGATAAGAATGTGCTAATAGCAGGGGACTTTAATACTCTGCTTAAAGCAATGGATAGGTCAACCAGACAGGAAATCACGAAAGAAATAACGGACTTGAAAGACACATTGGACCAGATGGATCTGACAGATATATTTAGAACTTTACATCCTGAGGCCGGGGAATTTACTTTACTCTCAAGTGCACATGGCACATTCTCCAAGATAGATCACATACTGGGACATAAAGCAGCCCTCAATAAATATAAAAGAATTGAGACCCTACCATGCACACTGTCAGATCACAATGCTTTGAAACTTGAAATCAATTACAGGAAGAAGTCCGGAAAACCTCTAAAAACATGGAGGTTAACGAACACCCTACTAAAGAATGAATGGGCTAATCAGGCAATTAGAGATGAAATTTAAAAATATATGGAAACAAATGAAAATGAAAACACAACAATTCAAAACCTATGGGATGCGGCAAAGGCAGTCCTAAGACAAAAGTACATTGCTCTCTAGGCCTATCTCAAGAGATTAGAAAAAGTGCAAGTCCAGAATCTAACAGCTCACCTAAAGGAACGAGAGGCAGAGCAACAAGAATGCCCTAAACCCAGTAGAAGAAGAGAAATAGTAAAAATTAGAGCAGAAATAAACAACATAGAGACCAAAGAAACAATTGAACAGATCAATGAAACCAAGAGTTGGTTTTTTGAAAAAATAAACAAAATTGACAAGCCTCTAGCCAGACTTATCCAAAAGAAAAGAGAGCACCCAAGTAGACAAAATCATGAATGAAAATGGACTTATTACCACCAACCCCTCAGAAATACAAGCAATTATCAGGGAATACTATGAAAAATTATATGCCAACAAGTTGGACAACTTAGAAGAAATGGGCAAATTCCTAAACACACACTCACTACCAAATTCACACGGGAAGAAATAGAAAACCTGAACAGACCCATAACGAGTGAAGAAATCAAGTCATTGATCAAAAATCTCCCAACAAATAAGAGCCCCGGACCTGATGGCTTCCCTGGGGAATTCTACTAGACACTTAAAACAGAATTAATCCCAATTCTTCTCAAGCTATTCCAAAAAATCGAAATCGAAGGAAAACTCCCGGATTCATTTTATGAAGCCAGCATCACTCTGATTCCCAAGCAAGACAGAGATCCAGCAAAAAAAGAGAACTACAGGCCAATATCCTTGATGAATACGGATGCAAAAATCCTCAACAAGATCCTTGCAAATCGAATCAAGCAGCACAAAACAAGAATCATCCACCAAGATCAAGTGGGATTCATTCCTGGGTTACAGGGTTGGTTCAACATTCGCAAACCAGTCAATGTGATACATCACATCAATAAAAGAAAAGATAAAAACCATAAGTCCATTAGCTATCAATGTAATATATTTTTATAAAAATAACTTTACTTCCAAAACACACAAAAAAATCTAATAATGAGTGCCATTCTTTACATTTTGTCAAAACTCTTTAATGTTGGCTTCATAGAATACAACTGAATTCTTCCCTTCTGTTACCAATCTCCTATTACATCAGATCTCATGCACCCCATGGAATACTCCATGGTACAACTTTGAAAAAGTTAAAAGTTTGTAAGTAAAAGAATGATGAATAACAGTATAATTTAAAAATCATTTGACCTCATGGATCCCTTAGAGTATTTTGAGAATTGGCTCACTGAATGGGCGAATTTTGATGAAAGCAGAAAAAATCCAGTCAAAGTAGGCTTCTGGGGATACACTACCTGGGTTCAAATCCTGGCCCATAATTTACTAGCTGTGTGATCTTGGGCAAGGTATATAACTTCCCTGTCTTCATTTTCCTCACCTGTAATATAGCCTCAACAATAATTATACTTTCCTTCTAGGACCAACATTTTTGTTGCTATTTGATCACACAGTTAAAATAGTGCTTGGCACAGAACACTATATGGTGTTTGATAAGTAAATGAAACAAAATCTAAAGCAGGGATGGATAGGGTCACTGCCCACCCACTCAGTGGAAAACAGGTCATAGTATTCTTATATCTAAATCCTTGGAATGGTAGATTTCATGGTAAAGAATCACTCCTCAAAGCAGTGTGGCATTCAATATTTAAATAAAATTATTGATTTTAAAAATACCATCAATTATTCTTGTTTTTCCATCAAACTTTCACTGAGACACATGAAAACTTGTATTTTTTTCTCCAAAAATCAAACAAAACAAAACAATATGCAGAAACATACCTTAGTTCTTGAGAAACACAGCTGCCTGATGCTCTGACAAAAACTAAAAAAGAATTGACAAGGTCATCATTGATATATCTAATTTAAATGATATAAAATATGACCAGTTGATATGTGATATATTAAAAATAGTTATCCCAGAAATGTTTTCAGACCCAACTCATCCTTTGGGCCATATCTTATGTTGGCAAAATAGGAATTTTATCTTCATCAATCCATTTAGGTGAATGCATCTTCATTCATTTGAATTGGGTAACACTGACAACAGAAACTAATTTGCATGACATCTGGCATACCATGACATTTTTTAATTTAATTTTTAAAATTCCCTGGCAAGTGTTTTATTTCCTAGAAAATTTACCAGCCAAAGAATAAGAGATAAAATTGACAATGGCCTTTTCAAAGCACCAGGAGAGATATAAATTAATAAAATGTCCTAGTTGAAGTTTTCTAATACTTCCCTTTTATTTCCCCTCTGTTGAAAGGGACTTTTTGCTCCTTAGTATTCTCACAATACTTTATCTCCCTACTTCTTTGTGTGGCATTTATTTTAAACCTTGCAACAAAATGTCTAAATGTAAAAATAATATATCTTCTACCACAAAGACTCATCGAGGTGTGGAAAAGGAATCCCCTGCAGGTCTCAGGCAAGGCTACACACAAAGTGGGCACTTAATCTGTGGACAACAAGTAAATTAAAACCCTTATTGTAAAAATAGCTTCTGCAGAGCTCCTGGAAATAGCACTTGAACAATAGTCATCATACTGTCCTCCAAGGAACATTTTGTTAGGTAGAGAGGAAAAAGAGTCATACGTTTTCAGATAAATGCATTTAGCTCAAAAAAATGTGTTTTGCTCAGTTTCTATGTGATTTTTCTGTACCTTTTGGAATTTCACCATTTATACATAATGAAAAACATTTCATAATGTGTGAGAGATTTTTTCTTCTGCTTTTATTTTATGTATACGGAATCATGTGCATTTCATTTAAAATGTAAGATCAGGGCACCTGGGTGGCTTGGTCAGTAAAGCATCCGACTTTGGCTCAAGTCATGATCTCATAGTGGTGAGTTCAAGCCCACATTGGGTGCTGTGCTGACAATTCAAAGTTTGAGCCTGCTTACGATTCTGTGTCTCCTCTCTCTGTCCCTCCCTGCTCATGCTCTGTCTCTATCTCTCTCAACAACAATAAACAAACAAAAAAAAAATTAAAAAAATAAAATGTAAGATCATAAGTTTCAATGCGATTTTCTTTTCCTTAGAATGTTTTTTCTTATAGAAAAATGCTTTCTTTTAAATAGAAGTTCACAAAGAGGCTACTATAGATCAGCAGCAAAATTTGCTTTTCTTTTAAAATAATGAGGTCATAATCTAATCTATGTGAAGTATTATACTTAGCACGTAAAAGAACACACAGGTAAAGAATTAAACATTATTGAAATTATTTCAACATAATTTGTTTACTTTTTGTGACAATACTTAAATATCAAGCATACCAATGAGAAATACATGCTACATTATAATTAGAAAAAATCTTAAAAATCTTAAAATTGATATATGGCACATATACAACAGCTTTGTCTCCAAGCCTGCTTCATTTACCCTTCCCCAGACAAAAGCTGTGCTCCCAGAGATAGTGTTCTAATTAACCAAAATGAAACTAACATATTGAACTCTGGGTTCGAATGCAAAGTGTCATGGCAACCAGAAGAAGAGAGTGTTTTTAGTGTGTGTTGAGGTTAAAACAAAACCTCACTGAGGTGAAAATGAAATGGTGAATCCTCTTAAAAAGGTAAGCTTTCAGGTTTTTCTGAAGCCTGACTTGATGACGAAAAAATAGGTTGAACATTTCTGTTTCACTCCCGTTAGCATAAGTGATCATAATGATATATTCCGTGTTTCTTGCTTCTTTGTCAGAACCAATACTCTTCCACACTAGAGATTTACTGGAAATCACCGAGTATTATTATTTTTTAATTTTTGTTGAAGTACACTTTCTATGGTAGGCTCATTATTAAAAAGAATCATTGTTTTCCCCATATGTGATTGTTCATATATCACTATAATATGAATAAAACAGAACTTGTCAAATCCTTTCCCAGCTTAACACTGTAGACAAAAGTCATCAATAAATAAGAAATAAAAGGAATATGTTTAAAAACATTTCTCATTTTTCAATTTCAAAATTGTTTCTGAAGCAATTTTAAATAAAATATAGCATCTTGCATTTTAGTGGAGCCATTAGATGATTTATGAGTTACTCAGGAATGTGACTCTGGAAATATAACACATCTGTAAATATAAGTATAATAATACTTACATGTTATGCTAACTTCTACTGTAATAAGCTAATGAATATGGCATATTTTTCTATATTCTCTTTATTTTTTTTAATTTTTAAAAAGTTTGTTTACTTATTTTGAGAGAGAGAGAGTGCACACATGCAAGTGGCAGAGGAGCAGAGTGTGAGGGAGAGAGACAATCCCAAGCAGGCTCTGCTCTGTCAGTGTGAAACCTGACTCAGGGCTCAAACTCAGGAACCCTGAGATCATGACCTGAGCCAAAATCAAGCCACTCAAGTGCCACTATATCTTCCATCTAAATAATATTTTTTAACCTGTAGAGTTATTTTGTACGCTATTTTTCCTATATGAATACATAACATATTATGTTCATGTCGAATAATGTGTAATCAAAACATAATGTTTTTTCTCTTAAGCACTGATACTAAAGAAGTTGTATTTCAGATTTGTATCATATATGTTTTTATATATAAAAATACATATATATTGCATATGTGTCTATGTATAATTACAGCTCTAATATTCATTTTCAGGTAAGCATTATGAAATTCATGTCCCATAAGAAATACTATTTTCTAATACTATTAAAAATTTATGATGGTTAAATAATGCTCATATTGATAGAACATTTTTTTCTTTTTTGACATATTTAAAAGGTCATTTTGTCTTTCCAAGCCCCCTGCAAAGCAAAGATAATACATTACTAGAGGTTATAAAAGATATAATATCCTAAGGAAGAAACACATATGTGAATATTCCAAACTAATCTAATTAATGACAGCGACAAAAAAAAAAACGTACCTTCTGATTTCTAAGGCTAAACATAATGTAATTCATCATATAATTTGCCTACTATACACCAAATTTATTTCCAGGAATGTCATATCTGGAGAAAACAAATTATTTACCTCATCAGGAAAGAAAATATAACCTGTGAACATTTAAATAAACATTACATTAATGTGTAGAATGGAACTACTTGTGATAAGAAAAGAAGCTGATAGTTGTTACAATTGATGAACACATAATGATACATTATTATTAATTAAAGTCTGTGGTCTATATTAGGGTTAACCTCATGTTGTAGATACCCTGACTTGTGAGAAATGTGTGACATGTAACTAACTACCATTATAGTACTGTACAGAAAAATTTTACTGTTCTGAGAATCCCACCTATTTATCTCCTCCGTTCATCCCCCTTGGACCCTTGAAAACCACTAATCTTTTTACTGTCTGTATAGACTTTTCTAGAATGTCAATAGTTAGCACAAAACAGTATGTAGCTTTTTCAGATTGTCTTGTTAGTAATATGCATTTAAAGTCCTTCAGTGTCTTTTGTGGCTTAACGTCTTTTCTTTTTTTAGTATATTGAATAAACGAATGGATGGATGTTCTGCAGTTTATACGTTTACCTACACTGAAGGACATCTTGGTTGCTTCCAAGCTTTTGGTAATTATGAACAGAACTGCTACAAATATTTATGTGCAGGGTTTTGTGTGGACATGTTTTCAATTTGTTTGAGTAAATCCACAAAGCTCAGTTGCTTTACCATATGGTAAGTTTGTTTACCTTTCTAAGAAACTGCCAGACACTCTTCAAGTGATTAAATTTTGATATCATTATTATAACTTTTCCTTTTCTCTTTATTTTTCCTTTGTTTACCAAATTTCTATAATTCCATTTTCCCATTAACCATAATCAGGCACATACATTATTTATAAAAAGAAAAACAGGTTTTTTTCATTAATACATTATTTATCTTACCATAGTACCCCAATTTTCCCACATTTCTCTGCAACTTTTCTCTCAATGGCATAAGACTTTATAATCTTCTCTACCACATGCCATTCCTCAAGTTCCTGACTCCCAAGGTCCCAAGTGTTATGGCTATTTTGGGACTAACTATAATCCTCCCTACAATATTTTTTCTTTGGCTCAAAACTCAAAATCCTATTTAGAAATCTTACTTAGGTGGCTTAGTCAGTTGAGTGGCTGACTCTGGATTTTGGTTCAGGTCATGATCCAGGGTTGTGAAATAGAACCCCACATTGGGCTTCATGCTTAGCCTAAGATTCTCTTCCTCTCCCTCTTCCTCCCGCCTCTTCCTTCTAACCCCCTCCTCAGCTTATGCTGGCTCTCTCTCAAATAACAATCAATCAATCAATCAATCAATCAATCTTATTTAAAAATTATTACACACTCATACAGCCTGCCTTTAACTATTACTCTCTATCCATTCCTCCCATCTCTCAAATGTGGTTTTGGAGTTTGTGCATGTTTCAAATATTTTTGTTTCATTCTGAATGATGACGTGGGTGGATGGAGGATCCCACTGAATTCAGGCTCCAGAGCTACGTATCAGAAGCCCAATGCCAGTTGGATGTCTTTGTTCTTTTTCTCCGCAAACTTGTAATATTTTTATCATATTATTTAGAGTTTAGCAATTTTAACAGAATTTGTCCTCTCTGTGTGTTTTGTCATTAATTTGTCCTGAGTAATGGTGACACCTTTCAATCTGCAGACTCAGATCTTGCCTACTAAAGGGAAATTTTATTCCATAAATTGTTTAATTATTGCCTCTCCCACATCTGTTCTATTTCTTCTTTTCAGATCTATTTTCCAAAATCTTTCTTTAGAAATATTTTTACTTCATGATTACTTCACTTTAATTTTTCACATTGTGCTTTGAGATTTTCTTCCCCTTGATTTTCCAGAGCATTAATTTTAGCCTCAGAAAGGACCTACTAATCATTTATTTCATCTATTTAATTTTTAGTTTAAAAAATTATTTAAGTTGCAAAGAATATTATTTTTGTTGCAGATGGTTCTGTGTGTGTGATGGGGGGGTGGGGGACAGACAGAGACAGAGACAGAGAAAGGCAGAGAGAGACAGAAAGAGACAGACATCCATTCATTCCCTCCTTCCCCTGTTGTATTTCACTTGGCTTGCATTTTGGTTATAATACTTTCCTTTCTGGCAGGTTATTATCTCTTTTCCTGATCTAATTTTGTGATCTCCAGTTCAATTATCTAAATATTTGTGATGGTGAATTCCTGTGGTCGGTGGGTGTAACGCAAGTGAGGTCTTAGCACAGTACTCTCTGGAAGTAGATAGAAAATGCTTATCTGCTTATTGATCTTCCTCACTATTAGAGACTTAAAGGTAGAGAAGATTCAGCCCATAAGTTCAATTCTTCCCTGAGCTTTAAATGGCTGGAAAAATACACACTTACGTGCACTGATACTGAGGTTCCCCTTAGATCCCTGAGAGAGTGTCAAGTTCTCCTAGGATTCTGCCACCCTCCTGCTGCCCTGCTTGGTTCAGTTCATCTTCATGTATGGCAGGCACGTGGGGAAGGGAGGAAAGGTCATCAACAGAGCCAGAACCTGTTGTCACCATTTGTTACAGCAGCTGCCTGACTCAGAAAAAGCTCAGAGTTGGAAATGAAAGCAGTGTCTGAAAGAGAGCCAGGCATTAGGACATGAACGACATGGGGGGGGGTGTTTGTGCCTCCTCCTGGTTTGTGCTCTGGGTGAACTTGGTCTGGAGCAAGAAAATATATTGATTTAGTGTAGTAATTATAGACAAGTATTTCATTGTGGATCTATATAATACCATTACCTTATTACTATGAGATAAAAATGTTAGCTAGACAATGTACAAAATAATAATTACAACATTTATGTAGTGGATGCTACTATGCATCCAACATTTCCCAAATATATATTTTTAGGACACATATTATTTTCTCCATTTTGCAGATAAGGGGCCAGAGAGTGAGAATTTTTAAATAACTCCAAAGTCACACCACTGATCATTTCTATGCTCCACCTTTTTATTCACTGAGACACTGCCCCATACCTCATATGTGTGAGAGAGCCTAACAAAAAATCTACTGTAGTAGTTAACAAATACTCTCTTTCCCATATACTCCTGTAATGCAAAGTCTACATTCAATTTGTCTCTCTGGTTTTCAGCTTGTTTAATTTGATTGATGCATGTGAAAATTATTTTTAACAGAAGGAACTACAGCAATTTAAGCTTGTATTGGCTGTTGAAAAACAACTCAGTTCTTGAGGTGATAAGAAATGAGAGTTATTTTTAGATGCTTATATGGTGGAAAAGGTTTTTATATTGTTCATGCACTGTGGATATTCAAATGAATATAATTTTTAAATATGTTTTTAAAATTTTTTAATGTTTTGTTTATTTCTGAGAGAGAGAGAGTGAGAGAGACAGGGGAGGGTCAGAGAGAGAGGGAGACACAGAATCTGAAGCAGGCTTCAGGCTCTGAGCTGTCAGCACAGAGCCCAACTTGGGGCTCAAACTCATGGACCACGAGATCGTGACCTGAGCTGAAGTCAGTTGCCCAACCAACTGAGCCACCCAGACGCCCCCAAATAAATATAGTTTTTTAATGAGAAAAGTATTCCACCTTTGTTCATTGGTACTTTAATCATTCAATAATGAGCCTCAAACTAAATTTTTCTGAGGTCTCAGAAGCATGGAATTTTTCAGTTTTAATTTCTGTTCAATTTGGGATTTTATTATAGAATGTAAACATGAGACTTGGGACTAAGAGGTAAGAAGAATATGAGCTGGGTTTCCTCTTTGCAGTATTAGGATAATTATCCCCAGGTCATAAGACTGTTGAAAGGATTAAATGAAACAGGATACGGGATATTACTGTTGTGCAGGTCAATAGTTAAGACATTCAAAGCCTACTAGCAATTTTTTTTTATACAGACCTATGTAAAATATTTTATAAAGGCTCTTCCTAGGTACATAGCAAAAAAGTTAACCATTGGAGAACTTCTCTTAGGAGAAATGAGTTTGAATCCAGAACATGAAAAGGTCCTGAAGGGTATTAAATGTGTCAAAAGGAGGAAATTCAGCTTGGAAAAGCAGCATACACCTAGCATGATAACAAGTTATGGTTCTGGAATTATGGGAATATTACACAAGAAATTTGTTTGGGTTGATGTTGTTTCATTGTCTCAGCCGAATACTTGTCTCTCACTGTTCTCATACTCATGTTGTCTTCAATGAATCCATGTAAGTAACATTTTAAGAGCTACACTTCTAATCACCGTGACTCAAATCCTGGTTTAGAAGAAGCTATGTCATTATAACTGAAGGCCTGATATTTCTTTAAAATTTTTGCCAGAAATTGAGGTTAATTGGTCAAGTCTTACTATAAAAAGTCTGCATGCAATATTAATGAAATGTCTCAGAACAGCAAAAAAAGGCATATTCTCTTTCATTTTGAACATGTTTTGAATTCCTCTTTTGGATTATGACTCTGATGTGATTACATCATCTACTAAGTGAATATTATTTCATTTTGCACTATCTTGATCAGTCTGTGAGTTTTCTGTGTTCATAAAAGGTATTACTGAACTTTATGTCCTGAGAACCTATAGTTGGTGTAAAAATAATTGAACAAATAAACAAATTAAAACCTTAATGAATGTTATTTTTGATGTTTTCCCCAATATAATATCTCCATGCAACTTCTGATTTAAACCTTTGTCTTAAAGACAGACAACAGATTACTTTCAAATTCTTTGTACATTTTTACTAATTAATGTATAGACATCCACATGGTCCAACATACTGCATATTTTGCAGTCTGTTGTTGAGATTGTGGAAAAGAAAATTGAAAACACAATATATTGTCTTTCACAGTAAGACAATTGCAGATGAACACACAGTTGCTCAAGATATTTTCAGAAACTTCTACAATTAAATGTGGCCATGGGATGAGGCCTTGCTAATAGAATAAAGGAACAATGGCAGGTTCCACTTCTGTCTGGGGCCTTAAAACATTGAAATGCCCTCCCCCATGTTCTCCTTCTTCCTCCCTTCCACAGGAAAAGGAATATGCTTATGTGCCATTCATATGAGGTCAGCTCCTTAGGATAAGACAGAACAACCAGAAGAAAACACATTCCTAAATGAACAGGTGGAACAAAGCCATTCACCAACCATGGCTGTCACTATAGATTTATTACATGATAAGTCAATAAATATATATTTTCTTTAAGACACTAAATTTTGGAATCTGTTAAATCAGGTTAGCCTTCACCTTAACTAATATAAGTGGTTTGCACACACTTGGGATGAAACAAATTTTATTATAAATTTCTTATATTTTGCTAGCATGTTATATATCCATACCACAGCTTGTGAAGTAATCTTATAGAATATGGGGTTTAAATACAGCAAAACTGTCATTTTTTTCCTGCAAAGAAAAGTTTATGTGTTCAGTCCCAGTTAGCAGGTAAATAAACATAAATTCTTGTTTTTCATTCTAGCATATAGACTGTAGGGATAATATTCCAATAAGAAAATCGGGCAAATGATTCTTTGTTTATAGATTCTATTACAGAGGCTTCAAAGAAAAAACTAACTAAATGAAGTAATTTTTCTTTCCTGTCACCTTCATGAGTTCATATATTGCAATAAAATCATGCTTATTTTTATCTGTAGTATAAAATCTGTTTACATATTCTGATATCTTAATTAAGAATATAATTTAAATGGAAATATGTGGTAGACTGAATAATGGCCCCCAAAAGATAGTCATGTCTTGATTTCTTCTGGAGCTGTATTATCTTTGACAACAACACAGTGTAAGATCCTGAGATAGAAGATCATTCTGGATCATCTGGGTGCACCCTAATAGCACACATAGAAGGGGAGAGGCAGTGGGACCACAGACGTGAAGACTGGAGTTAATGTGTCCAGAAGCCAAAGAATACAGGCAGCTACCAGAAGCTGGAGTAGGCAAGGGCCTTTAGAGATACTATGGCCTTGACATAATGTATACCTTGATCTTGGCCCAGTGAAACTGACTTCAGATTTCTTGTCTCTGGATAGTTATGTATTTACTATTCCATAAAATACATTTTATATTTTATATATACTTATCCCATAAATTTAGTAGAAATGATATAAACATACTAATAACATTTATAAATTTAGAGATAAAATGCCAGCAAATATAGTCCTACTAAAACTAATTTTATTTTATTTTTATAATATTTATTCATTTATTTTGAGAGAGACAGAGAGAGAGAGATAGAGACAGAGAGCAGGGTAGGGACAAAGAGAGAAAGAGAGAGAGAGGGAGAGAGAGAGAATCATAAGCAGACTCCACTCTGTCAGTGCAGAGCCTGACGTGGGACTTGAACTCAGGATCATAAGTTGATGTCAAGATTCAGAAGTTCAACCAACCAAGCCACCCAGGTACCCCTAAAATTAATTTTACAAGTTAGAGTGTATGTAGATTTCCATAATTTTCTCATACCTTGCAATATTCTTCCTTTTAGAAATATGAAGATATTATCCTGATTTTGGTAGACTAAAAGTGGTATGGTTTTAAAAACCCTTTTCCCTTTTGACAACAAAAACATTTACAACCAGTTTTAAATCATGGACATCACCATTTTCATCTGGGAGTGATAATTTACTAATCAATAAAACAGGAAAACTCTAGAGGTAATGTTTATGTCAATCTCAATAAGTACAAGGAAAACAAAGCGTATCTTCTCAAACAAGCATAGTCTTTTTTATATATTGTTTTAATTTTCTTCTCAAGAATCTACACTGCAATTTTTTTGTGTTTGCTTTTGCTTTACTTGCTTAATTAGATATGAAGCAATTAGATATGAATCATTATAGGTTTGTGCCATCATAAATCTTATCCAGAGTGAGGTGTTACCTAAAGTAGAACAAAGATAATATAATTTTTTCCCACAAATAATGAGGGGCTTAGAGTATCAGTAATTAAGATGTTTCTCTCAATTTATTTTGGTTCATCACAAATTTTAATGTGATGTGCATAAAATACATATATGTAGTGTTTCCAGGGTAATGAAAAGGAAGCACCAATGTATTGATCATTCACTTCAAGTAATAAATTATCACCATTATAGCAGGAACATTGCAAGTGTCCTTTTCTGACTGTGGATCTCCACATTTTCCAAAGGAACTATTCTGCTGATTTCTATTATAAGCATGCCATGCTTTCAATTCTAGGTGTATATGTTTATAAAGTATATAAGCATAATATTGTTTCTTTTCAAGCTTTGTATAAATGTAATCATGGTGCATACATTTCCACTAAATATCGTTTTGGCTTCATGTATATTGTCCAGAGCTATATCTCATTTATTTTAATTGTTATATTTTATTTTTATGTACTCTACCATGATCTATTTATCAGTGTTTATAATTTGTGTCAGATATGGTCAATAAGGAACAATGCGTCTGTGAAATCCTTGTATATAATCCTGGCACACATCTCTGGGTGGCTCAGTTGGTTTGAGCATCTGACTTCGGCTCAGGTCATGATCTCAGCCCACCTAGGGCTCGCTGCTGTTAGCGCAGACCCCACTTGGGATCCTATGTCTCCTTCTCACTGCCCCTACGCGACTTGCACTCTCCTCAAAATAAATGAACATTAAAAATATTGTTTTAAAAAAAGACTTTACTTAGGTGAACATCTAATAGTGAAATTACTGATTTGTAGAGTTTGTGTAACTTTCACTTTACTAGACAATGCCAAATAGCTTTTCAAGTCCTTGGACTAATCCCACTCCCACCGGCAGTATGTTAACATGCTTGGACCACACCCCACTCCCATGCTTAGCATTGTCATATATTTTTTGCTAGTTGTTTCCCGACACTATAGCTTTGCATTCTATGGTTTGTCTTTTCATTTTCATTGTAGTGTCATTTGAAGAAAAAGACTTGTTTTTTAAATACAGTGCGATTTATGAGTCTATTTTAATGTTTATGCATTTAGTGTCTTGCTTAATGTATTGTTCCCTTTCTCAAGATTAAAAAAAATCTCCTCCATTTTGTCTGAAAATTTAGTAATTTTTCTTTCCCATTCCTTAATCTACTTGCATCTTTGGTACGATGGGAAGTAGTTGTTCTATTTTATATTTTTCTGTACAGCTACTCAATTTTCCCAGCCCTGATATTAAAATAAGCCTTTTTAATTCACTTACATAAAAAATATAATATCTGTCCTATATCAAATTGACATAACAAGGCCTTCTGGGTTTTTGTTCTGTCACTTTCTCTCTGTATGTTGACACTTATAGTGCAAGCCTCACCTTTTTTTTTTTTCTTTTTTTCATCCTAAGACACAGACACACATATGTCTGGCGAGCCTTGGATTTGAACTGTGCTGAAAGATAAAATGGAAATATTGGACATCTCTGTTATAATCGCAACCCATGAATATGGTGGTATGTCTCGTCACTTAGCCGTCTTTAATGCCTCTCAGTAAAGTTTTACAATTCACTTCATAGAAAACCCTCCATTATAGGTTAGATTTATTACTAGTTACTTGACAGCTTTAACTATTTCTTGGTTGTTTCTGGAATCTGGAAATAAAAACACATTACAATAGAATTAAAATGATAATTGAAGCCTTACTAACCCCCTGTATTAATTATGGTAATTTATATAAAGCTTCTTTTGAATTTTATATATTTCATATAATTTTGGTATGATTTTATTTTATATAATTTATATATGTATAATTTTAAATTACATATGCATGTAAAATTATAAATATATTTATATTTGTTATACACAATGTAACCATTATATACTATAAACAAAATTGTATTATATATATTAAAATATGCTGTACTTACACATTGTTACATATTTAAAATTGTATCCTATAATATAATCTATTTTATATATCATATAATATATAATTTTATTTAAAATATAATATATATTACATATATTCATAGCCAACAATAAGAACCTTGTTTGTTTGAAACTTTTTTTTTGAGAGAGAGAAGGAAAGAGAGAGAGTGTATGAGGGGGGAAAGAAGCAGAAGGAGGAGCAGAGAGAGAATCCTAAGCAGGCTCCATGCCTGGAGGAGAGCTGGAAGCAGAGCTTGATCTCACCACCATGAGATCATGACACTCAACTGAATGCCAACCAAGTGCACCTTTTTAATACTTCTTTAATGTTTTATTATTTATTTTTGAGAGAGAGAGGCAGACCATGAGTGGGGGAGGGACAGAGAGAGAGGGAGACACAGAATACGAAGCAGCTCCAGGCTCTGAGTGGTCAGCACAGAGCCCTACTCGGGACTTGAACTTGGGAACCGCAAGATCATTAAGTGAGCTGGAGTCGGACACTTAACCAACTGAGCCACGCAAGGAACCCCCCTTTTTTAATACTTTTAATGCTGATGCTATATATTATTTTTCCCTTTTTTAGACTGGGAGCTCGAATTGCTGCATCTTACACATAAGTTGTGTTAGTGGGCATTGATATCTTGCTCTTGTTATGAATGATCTGCTAATAAGCATAATTTCTTTACTTTTTTTGAGGGTACTTTCTGTGAGATAAAGGAGCATCTCCATATCAATACTTTGCTTGGAGACATTTTTAAAATCAAGACAAGATTATGGCTTTTATTATACATGTTTTCTGCATCTCTTAATATAAATATATACATTTTTTCCTCTTTTGATCTATTTGGTAGCTTAGATAAATTGATATTCTTTTAATGTGACTCAGTCTTGAGTCCTATGGCCAAATCTTATTAGTTAATAATATATTATTCTCCTTATATATTACTGAGATTTGATAATCTTTGTTTAAAATTTTTGCTTCTTTGCTCAAGAGCACGAATGGTCTATAAGTTTCCTTTCTCTAGCTGTCTAAGATGCTGGTATCAAATTTTCCTAGCCTCATTAAATGGGAAGTTTTCTCACATTAGTATTTAAGGAATTGGATTGGATTGGTATTAATTTTCTTTGAGTGTTTGGCTGAATTCATTTGTGAAGCTATATGTTTCTGTAATTTTCTATGTAAGATGAATTTTTATTGTTGGGGTATAATTTGGTATGTTTGGTAACATTTTTCTAATACATATATTCTAATATATATTTAATCCTCAATATTAGTTATTCTTGTCCTTTTATCCCCTTTATCATTCTTCCCAAAGGTTTGTCAAGATTACTAGCATTTTTGAAAATATTTGGGTTTTGTTCATTCCTCTAGTACTTGATCTCTTCTTATTATAATAATTTTGATTCATACTTGAGTTCTTTCCTTTCTTTTCCTCCCTTCAAGTTTACTATACTGCTTTTCAAGCATCTTCATTGGGCAGAGCTCATTATTTTACATTAACATTTGCTTTTGAAGGTAGATATTTCTCTCTGATAGCTTTTAGATATAAACATTTTAAAATATGTACCATTTACCATAAGAAGGCAGGTGCAAACTTTTTTTTTAATGACCAATACTGTTTCTTCTTTGCTGCTGTATAGTTCTGCCTGACTTCCCAGAAGAAAATGATGGGCCTCTTGAAAGACTCCAGACTAACTAGCTATGGTTTAGGGTTTATGAAAATCAGTTTAGGTCAACTACAGGCGTGAGACCAGAGCCTTCTATCGTTCCAAGGTAAGAGTTGCAAGCTCCCATAGAAAATGAATAAACACTTCTACTAACTTATCAGAGTATGCAGTTGCAACTGAGAGCTTGGACTCCACCCCCTGATTATTGGCAGGGGAGGGGAATGCTCCCAACCATAAGTGAAGAGCTGGCCAGACAAGCCTGCAGTTAAGTTTGGTCTCATTGTTACATCTCAGCCTTGATTCCACCACCAAAGGCACCACCAAAGGAGGTGCCCATGGTTCTCTAATTCTATACCTTCAAAGCCCCACTACTCAGTGGTCAGAATTTCTCTCTTGGGATCTAACACATAGTCCTACTAGATTTTTCTATATTTCTCTTGAGTGAGTAACAGAGAGATCCATGTACTCATTACTACTGCTGTTATTGTGATTTTCCCTGGTAAGCATTGTTATAGTAGGTCCAGTGTATGATTTGCTTGAACATTCACCTTTGGTATTGGGATTTTTTTTTTTACCTTAAAAACTGATTTGCTAATATTAATATCTTTCTAACAAAATTTTAATATTCATGGTTTGTTTATTTCCAAACTTTCTTTAATCTTATATTTTAGACAGAGTTCTTGTGAATAGCCTATTGACATTCTTTTAATTGAAAGATTCAAACAAATTACATTTAATTAACATAATAAGCACTGTGCTTTAAAATGAGTTCTCAACCATCAGTGTCATAGATTGCTAATTATTCCTCAAGCTCCATTCTTTCTTTTAATGATAGCAGCCTAGTTACTATGTTAGCATGTTACTCCCTATGTACATATACATTTCCCATATGCCTTTATTTCTTGGTGATACCATTATATTTTGACAAATAGACTGTGATAACAAATGATGTGCACGGCTTTTGGTGTATTGCTTCAAAGAACTTACATTCTACATCCTTTATTTAAAAAGCTTCCTCAATATTATTGGATGGACATTGGGAGCCTGCTAAATGGTAAAAGTGAGGTTAAAAGCATTACCTTTCCATCCAAGCCTATTTTATCAAACAGCATTCATTAACCAAGTAAAGGAATAATGAAAAAAGCACAGAGGGCAGCAACCAAAAGATCAGTGTTTTCTAAAGTGTAAATAAAAACTAACAAAATGTCAAAAGGTGGTCTCTGACTGTGCTTATTAGCATTTGAAACTGTCTAACAAACTACTCTTCTAGTTTTAAGGTAATCTATCACCAGTGTTTGACTCTTAAAGGATCCCTGAACCCCAAACTTCCTTTAGAGAAAAATGACTTACAATATTATGGAACCCCAAGAACTATAGTCTCCCTAATGCTGACATTAAATTCCTCCAGAATAGATAATGGCCAAGAAACATCCTTCAGAGGCCAAAGCCATAGACCACAGAGAAGAATGGACAGGGACAAACCTCGGCTATCACAGGAGCTAAACTTTTTTCAATGTTTAGGGCAAAAAATTTCCATAATTCCTATAATTTTATCATTATCACAGACTATGATGGGTTTTATACTTCCTATTCTCCTTTTTAGAGGTAGATTTTGATTGTAGTCATCTACGTGCTAGTCCACCATTTTATATCTAATGTTGGGCAGATAATTTCTCCTTCATGTAGAGGATTCTGTATAAACAAAGATTCTGACTTTGAGTAGGATAAAGTAACTCACTTGTCATGGTCATGGTCTCATGTGGAAAGGTAGGTTGTGAGAGAGAGTAAGGGAGTGAAAAAAAGTATATTTGAATTGCCAAACTAGTAAGCAATGGAGGAGATTGCAAGCTCTACTCCAATACCCATTTTCCCCTACCCTTTAAATAACAGAGCTTCTATGAGTTTAATTGATCTCATAGTAGCCAAGATAACACTGCATGTTGCAGCCTTCTTTGCAGGCAGTTGTGTCTATAGAACTATGTTCTAGCTAATGGAATATGTGCACCTTCCTGAGTCAGAGATAAGGAAAGGGATTATATCTCCTTTCACGTTCTTTCCTTCCTGCTACCTAGAATAGGGATATAGCAAGAGACATAATATCTATCTTATCCAAAGGGATCAAAGCCATGAAAAATGCAATAATATGCAAAGAACCTTTGCCCGTGGTATAGTACAATCTTGATAACAACATCTCTGGACTACCGATGATGAAAATCTTACCATACAAATAAACTTCTATCTTGTTTAAGCCACTTTGTTGTTGTTGTTGGACCTTTATTACAGCAACTGAGTTTGTATCATAACTAATAGAGTTTAGAATCCATATATAGGTGCTACTAGAATGAATCCATATACATATGGTGTCTCAACCTGTGTCTCAACTTGTGTCCTGCTGATCAAATTGTCTTCTGTAAGCTGCTATTATATAAAAATTAGAGTCTCTATATATCCCATAAGTATCTTTCAGTATGAGTCTCCTTGCCACTCTCACTACAAAAGCTGGGAATTATGCTAAATATTTTATATATGTTATTTTATGTACTTTTCCTAAGACTCCACTATGAAGATATCACTTCATCCCATCTTATAGGCTAAATAAAATACATAATAAACTTTCCCAATATCTATAGGTAAAGCTCGTTAAGTGCAGAGTCAGAATCCACTTAGGATATTCTGATTCCAAAGCTCATATTCATTTTTTTCCTCCAAAGCTCACATTCTTAACAAATACACTACCATATACTAGGATATGTAACTTTTTTCCACATATTAGAGTAGAATTGAAAAGAAACCTATACTTAGCTACTAACTCAGAAATAACATTTCTTTTCTTTTTCTAAGAAAGTAAAGTAACTGTTGAAGTTGGCTTGTTCTATTCAAAAACTTTCTAGTGAATTGTTACCTTTAGAAGTATATTTTTGTCTGTATCCATTTATAGTTTCAAATCACTCAGGATAGCATTTTCCTGAAGACATTGATTGCAGAAACAAAGACAAAATAAAGATAATAATAAAAATCAATGAATTTGATATGCTATCTCAGCAACTAGAGCAAATTGGTAATGAAAGGAGCAGTTAATATGTATAGTTTGCTGCCTAACAGAAGCAGCGGGGTGACCGTCTGTCAAAAATATTATAAGAAGAATTCTATCACACAGTGATAAACTGGGCTACATAATATCCCGGGATCTAGGGTCGTTTCTAGGCTTTGCATTTTGTGATATCTGCATAGGGTCAAATGCTTTGAAACTGAAATAAGTTAAGATAACATTCCTATTGATGGACATACATACATTTAACATTTTTTTTTACATTTTTATTTTATATTAAGAGACAGAGTGAGACAGAGCATGAGCATGGGAGAGACAGAAAGAAGGGGAGACACAAAATCTGAAAGAGACTCCAGGCTCCGAGCTGTCAGCACAGGGCCTGACACAGGGCTCAAACTCACAAACCACGAGATCATGACCTGAGCTGAAGTCAGACACTTAACCGACTAAGCCACCCCGGTACCCCTTGATGGATATATAAATGTAGATATAAATATAAATATAAATATATATCCATATATGTTATATGTATTAGTGGTAGCTACCATTCTGGTAACCCCATAACTTCAGTTTTAATATTTGTATGAAAGTAGTAGATAGAATCCCTGGGCTCTTGTGAGTCAGTGATTTGGAATGAGATTCTACTTAAAACTGAAAACTTGAAAGGCTATGCCCAGGATGAAACATTAAACTAAGCAAAATATTCCTTATCATTATAAAGAAACAATTTAAAATTATTACTGATCTGTTTGAGCTGTAGGTAGAAAGGGTTTCTCTTAGAAGTTAATGTAATCAGACACTGTGCTTCATTTGAGATTTTTTGAATTTCCGTTGCCACATAGTCCAGAAACTTCAAAGTTGTCTCAGTTATATAATACAAAGAGGAAATCTAAATAAGAAAGATTCTTAAAAGGCCTTATTTGTGATGATGTTTCTCTATCCAAACCAAAAAGGGGAACTTATAGTAAAAATACACCCTACCAAAATAAGCATACAATTATTAAACATGCACATAATAAACTGGCTAGATGTAGCTCTATGTCTTATTTTATCATGAGTCAAGAGTAAGACAAATGCAAACATTGTCTTATTATTAAAATTGGAAATATAATATTCATAACTATTTATCAAAAATCAAATAAAGAATATATTTCTAAAAGAAGAAATTGGAAATCAGGAGGAGAAAATAAATGATACATTTTATTTAAAAAGTTTTAAATGCGTTAGCCAATGATTTTTAGAAATTAAAAAGATTTGAAAGATTAATGGTAGTTTTCTTTAGTGTTTAAAAACTTGTTAAAACAAAATAACTAGCACAATAGCATGTTAGCTGGAGAGGAGGATATCAGTGTGAAAGCAGTGAGTCTCCTTTACAATTAGGATAGAATTATTTCTTAACTTCAGACTTTTCTAAGGCAATTATGCATATTGCCATATAAAAGGAAACTTCTGAAAGGCACTTAAGGGGCACTTGGGTGGCTCAGTTGCTTAGGCGTCCATCTTCTGCTCAGGTCATGATCTTATGGCTTGTGAGTCTGAGCCCTGCACAAGGCTCTGTGCGAGGCATCTTCAAGATGTCAATCTCAAAGACTGGAGCCTGCTTCAGATTCTGCGTCTCCCTCTATCTCTCTGCCCCTTCACTAGTTATGTTTGCTCTCTCTCTCTCTCAAAAATGTAAATAAACATTAAATAAATTAAATTTAAAAAAGAAAAGAAAGTGTGTCCCTAAATATATTTTAAGGGAGGAAAGGTCACAGGAACTTTAAAATAAAAATAGAAGGAAGTGAAAGAAAATACTTTTTTTTCAAATAAACATTTTAATGGATAAAGCACAGTAAATGCAAACCACAAGAAGACAAATAAAATAGAAAATAAATTTGAACAACTACAAATATTAAAATAACCACATTATACTTTTGTTTCTGGTTATAATGGAACAGCTTGAAGCAATCCAAATCTCCTACTGAGAACAATTAAAAAACTGCATACAAAATTTAGAATCCATTTAAAGACCTAAGAGAGCTCTGGAGAAACCAGGACTGGCGGGGCCAAGAATCAAGAGCTTTGGAGAAGTGAGCTGAGATTCTGCAGTCCCTTTATCCATCCCCTGTAGGTGACAAGAGGCTAAAAGTCAGGGCCTTTTGTGGACAAAGGGAGGTCACACTCAGGGAGAAGAAAGCAGCTCCATAGTGTTTGGTGGCCTTATGGCTTTAGGACGATAAAATCAGAGACTTGAAAGAACAAAAGCTCAGTAAAGAGGAATGATATGAAGAACTGAGCTTGATACATGGCTCATTTTCCCAAAATGACATTAGTTAAATTCTGAAAATCCAAAACATCTCATCCTAAAGCGGCAGAATATACATTCTTTTCAAGTGCACATGGCACATTCTCTGGAATAGATCACATACTGTGTCACAAATCAGGCGTCAAGAATTACAAAAAGATTGAGATCATGCCATGCCTATTTTACGACCACAACTTTATGAAACATGAAGTCAACAAGAAAATATTTAGAAGCACCACAAATACATGAAGGTTAATGAACATCCTACTAAAGAATGAATGAGTCAACCAGGAAATTAAGAAGTAATAAAAAAAGAAATGCATGGAAACGAATAATTATTAAAATATAATGGTCCAAAATCTTTGGAATACAGCAAAAGTGGTCATATAGCAATATAAGCCTACCTCAAGAAGCAATAAACATCTTAAATTTACAACCCAACTTTCTACCTAAAGGAGATAGAAAAAGAACAACAAATAAGGTGTAAAGCCAGCAGAAGAGAGGAAATAATAAAGATTAGAGCAAAAAAAATGATATAGAAACATAAAAACAAAAATAGTACAATAGATCAATGAATCAAGAGCTGGTACCTTAACAGAATTAATAAAATTGATTAAGTCTAGCCAGACTTATTAAAAAGAAAAGGACCTAAATCAATAAAATCATGAATGAGAGAGGAGAGATCACAATCAATAGAAAAATACAAATCACACCACAAAGGACCAAACAATTATAAGAGAATATTATGAAAAACTATATGCCAACAAATTGGACAATCTGGAAGAAACTGATAAATTCCTAGAAACATATACACTCCATAAACTGAAACAAGAAGAAATAGAAAATTTCAGAGGCCAATTATCAGAAACCAAAAATCAATAACAAAAATTTCCCCCAGAAATAAATAACTTTTAAAAGCTTTTAGCATTCCTAGTTGCAGTCTAAATTTTGTAGTATAGAAAACTAAATTTACAACATAAATTACAAAATTATTTTCAAAAATAGCTCAAATTTTCAAGCAAAGGCATTATATACAGATGGTCCCACACTTACGATGATTCCACTTTATTACAGGGTGAAAGTGACACTCATTCAGTAGAAACCATGCTTTGAGTGATCTTTTCTCAGGTTAATGATATGTGGTATGGTATTCTCTCATGATGCTGGACAGGGGCAGCAACACACAGATCCCAGTCAGCCACCCAGTCAGAGGGGTAGACAACTGATAACACTGTACTCATAAAGCCTTTGTGCTTTTTACTTTTTGTGTTTTTTACTTTCTGTTCAGTATTCAACAAATCGCTTTAGCTATTCAACAATTTGTTATAAAATAGGCTTTGCATTAGGTGGTTTTGTTAACAAAAGTATTCTGAGCACGTCTAGCATGCCCTATGCTAAGCTACGATGTTTGGTGGGGTAGGTGTATTAAATGCAGTTTTGACACAATATTTCTAACTTACCATGAGGTTACAATAAGTTGGGGAAGATCTGTACTGTTTATATGAAATCACTGCTTATATGAAATTGTTGAATGTTTTAATTTGGGAGGTGCCCTTTGGAAAAGATTTGAGAACCATCCATTCCTCTCATGTAATAACTGTAATTATTTGGAAAAAATGAAGCAAAAATTTCCATCTCTTTATTGCACCAAAAACTTAGATGAATACAATATTTCTATGTAAAAAATTAATATATAAATATAACAGTGACACCAAAATGTATGCATGAATATTTTTAAATTCTAAACACAGAAAATGTTTGGCATAATTTGAAATAATATTTAAAAGCCACAAAGAAAAAAAAGCCACAAAGGTAAAGATTGATATTTACGACTATATAGAATTTTTCAACTTCTACTGCTAAAAATCTAAAAAATAAATAAATCAAGTCTAAAAAGAAAATAAAAATTGAAAAAATATGGGACATGTGAGTAGCTCAGTTGGTTAAGCATCTGACTTCAGCTCAGGTCATGATCTTGTAGTTTATGGATTTGAGCCCCACATCAGGCTTTGTGCTAACAGCTAAGAGCCTGAGGCCTGCTTTGGATTCTGTGTCTCTCTCTCTGCCGCTCCCCTACTTTTTAAAAAATAAATAAACATTTTCTTGATGGGATCCCAATAGTTTATTTTTGCATGCCTCTGGAGACATGTCAAGTAAGAAGCTGCTGCAGCCGAGGTCAAAGAGGTTGTTACCTAATTTCTCCTGTAGAATTTTGATGACTTCCTGTCTTACATTTAGATCTTTCATCTATTTTGAGCTTATTTCTGGGTGTGGTTAAGAAAGCTGCCCAGGTTCATTCTTCTGCATGTCGCTGTCCAATTTCCCAACCCCATTTGTTGAAGAGATGTTCTTTTTCCATTGAATACTCTTTCCTGCTTTGTCAAAGGTTAGTTGGCCATGCGTTTGTGGGTCCATTTCTGGGTTCTCTATTCTGTTCCATTGATCTAAGTGTCTGTTTTTGTGCCAGTACCTTACTGTCTTAATGATTGCAGCCTTGTAATACAGGTTGAAGTCAGATTTGTGATGCCTCCAGCTTTTATTTTTTCTTTCAGGATTGCTTTGGCTTTTGGGGATCTTTTCTGGTTTCTTACAAATTTTAGGATTGTTTGCTCTAGCTCTGTGAAGAATGCTGGTGTTATCTTGATAGGGATTGCATTGAATGTGTAGATTGCTTTGGGTAGTATTGGCATTTTAACTTTATTTTTTCTTCCAATCCATGAGCATGGACTGTTTTCCCATTTTTGTGTGTGTGTCTTTAAATTTCTTTCATAAGCTTTCTATAGTTTTCAGTGTACAGGTTTTTCACCTCCTTGGTTAGGTTTATTCCAAGGTATTTTATAGTTTTGGGAGCAATTGTAAATGGGATAGATTCCTTGATTTCCCTTTCTCCTATCTGGGTGTACAGAAATGCACCTGATTTCTGTACATAGATTTCATATCCTGTGACTTTGCTAAATTCATGTATCAGTTATAACAGTTAGTTGGTTTAGTCTTTAGGATTTTCCACATACAGTATCATGTCATCTGCAAAGAGTGAGAATTCGACTTCCCTTTTCCTGATTTCGATGCCTCTTGTTTCTTTGTGCTCTCTGATTGCTGAGCCTAGGACTTCCAACACTATTTTGAATAACCGTGATGAGAGTGGGCATCCTTATTGTGCTCCTGACCTTATGGGGAAAGCTCTCAATTTTTCTTTCATATATGGCTTTTAAGATCTTGAGGTATGATCCTTTTATCCCTACTCTCTTAAGGGTTTTCATCATGAAAAGTGCTGTATTTTGTCAAATGTTTTCTGTGCATCCATTGAGAGGATCAAAAGCTTCTGCACAGCCAAGGAAACAAACAGGAAAACTAAAAGGTAAACGCTGGTTTGGGAGAAGATATTTACACATGACATATCAGATAAAGAGTTAGTATACAAAATCTATAAAGATCTTGCCAAACTCAAAACCCAAAAAACCCAAATAATCCAGTGAAAAAATGGGCAAAAGACATGAATAGACACTTTTCTAAAGAAGACATTCCAATGGTAAACAGACACTTGATAAAATCCTCAACATCACTCATGATCAGGGAAATAAAATGAAAACCACAGTGAGATACCACCTCAAACTGGTCACAATGGCTAAAATTAACAACTCAGGAAACAACAGATGTTGGCAAAAATGAGGAGAAAGAAGAATCTTTTTGCACTATTGGTGGGGATGCAAATTGGTGCAACCCCTCTGGAAAACAGTGTGGAGGTTCCCCAAAAATTAAAAATAGAACTACCCTATGACCCAGCAACTGTACTACCAGGCATTTATCAAAGGGATACAGGTGTGTTGTTTTGAAGGGGCACATGCACCCCATTGTTTATAGTAACACTATCAACAATAGCCAAAGTATGAAAAGAGCCCAAATATCCATCAACAGAAGAATGGATAAAGATTTGGTGTGTGTGTGTGTATATACATATATATATACACACACCCATATATCACATATATATGTATATATACATACATATATACATATATATATACATACATATATAATAGAATATCACCTTGTAATCAAAAAGAATGAAATCTTGCCATTTGCAGCAACATGAATTAGTGAAATTCTGCACAGTGAAATTAGTCAGTCAGAGAAAGACAAATATATGACTTCACTTACCTGTGGAATTTAAGATACAAGAGAGGTGAACATTAGGGAAAGGAAGCAAAAATAATATCAAAACAAGAAAACAGGAAAAACCATAAGAGACTCTTAAATACAGAGAACAAACTGAGGGTTGCTGGAGGGATTGTGGATGGGGGCATGGGCTAAATGAACAAGGGTCATTAAGGAGAATTATGTTGGGATGAGCAGTAGATGTTATATGTAAGTGATGAATCACTAAATTCTACTCCTGAAATCATTATTATACTATATGTTAACTAACTTGGATATATACTAAATAACTAATTTAAAACAGAAAAAAGAAATTAACATTAAAATTTTTAGTTGGAAAAATATTATCAATAGTTTCCTAACAACTTATTTTCTTTATATAGAAAGAATTCTTAAGGATCAATAAGAAATAAAAGACAAACACAAAAGAAAAGTAGATAAAAATATTCAGAGGTAGAGAAATCCTAATAGATAAGAATTACTTAATGAACTTATACATAATCATTAATAAGAAAGAAATTGTTATGAAGCCTAAGAGATGTGTTTTCAGAAAGAAAACTGTTTTTATTATAATTATGTATTTGAATTTGAACCATAGGTGTGCATGGCTTTTATAATGTTAAAATTAATAAGAATACATATTAATACACTGTAAATATATAATGGTATAATATAGATTTATAAAATATGGATTTATTATCATTTTAAAGCAGAGAATTTTATACAATCTTGACAAAAATGATTATCTCTGTTGGAATTAACAAAAATTTGGGGAGGAATGTTTTGTAAATTTTATGTTTAAAATAAGTTCATATCAATTTTGAAAGGTGAAAAAAATATATATAGTAAATTTTGTAAATTTTATGTTTAGAATAAGTTCATATCAATTTTGAAATGGGAAATATATATAGATTCAAATTCATGTGTTATCACTAAAATCTGTTATCAACAAAACTACACTCTACAATCATTCTTTCTCAAAAATAAATTCTTGAGTTATTGTCATAAATATTCATATTCAAAATATGTGCCTTCCAATAAAACTTCAACTTCACAAGTGCCTTTTGTTCTCTGCCCTCAGATGGAAAACATATAGACAACATTTTGATTAGAAAAAAAAAATGATTGGCTATATTAATTAGCTACACTAATTATAATTAAATAATTGTAACATCTACTTATAAGTCTCCTGACTGTTGTTCTGGAAAAAATAAGTTTCAAATTTAATTTCATTGGTCTTATTCATTTTTATAACTAATTTAAATAATGCCCGTGACAGCAGAAAATCATGCTGTAAAAACAAAAGAAATATGCTTATATTTGAAGTACTCAGGGGCCTTCTAAATCTTGATGACATGTATACTTCCCTTAGCTAATTCTCTTACTCTGCCTCCCTGACACTGTCATTGTTTCTCAATGTCCTACCACACCTGATGGCATTCTTCAAGATTTTTCAAAAGTTTTTCAATTCTGAAAAGGTATGAGGAACTGTTAACTTATTTATTTTCCTGGTAGTAACTGCTACAATAAAATCTAGTTTATGGCTTCAAAAGTTAAAGGAATATTATTTGTTTTGCTGTACAAAATTGGCATGGAAGATTTTAGAGGAAGGATATATACAAATCCATAAATGAGATCGATTCAAAAAATCTCATAACATTTTAAGATAAATTATATATACGAATATATGTATATAAATTAAAATAATAACTATACAAAAATCATAAGCATATTTTTTCACCAAGTCCACTTTTTTAAATAAATTATATAGAATTATTAGTTATGTATAAAAGTTTATGAAAATTATTTATTAAAACATCAACATTTAAAAAATAGTTTATATCTTTTATTTATGTGTATATGATTATATATTATGTATATTTATAACTTTTAAAATACATATTTTATTTATATATTATGTTATATTATCATTTCTACAGATAACAACTTCTTGATATAGTCTATACACATAATTGAATCTCTGCATAGATATTATCATATTTCTTTATATCTGAACAGATTCCTTTTAAATGAAATGGTAACTCCTACATCTGCTATGAACAAAATAATCTCTCGAACATATCCCATATTGGGCTAGCACTGCATCTGCTGGATAGGTTTATCAAATTCTTAATGCTTGGCAATACATATGAGAATTATTTGTACTTGAAATTGAAGGATATCATGCAATATCCTACATTTGTTGATATTCACATATCTAGAGTTCCTTCTCGATTAACAAAGAATTCAAATGAAAATCAGGTACATTAATTTTTTTATGCTTATTTATTTTTGGTAGAGAGAGAATGAGCAGGGGAGGGGCAGAAGAAGAAGGGAGAGAGACAGACAGAAGATCTAATGCAGGCTCTGCTCTAACACCAAAAAGCCTGGTGGCAGGGATTGAACTCACAAACTGCATGATCATGACCTGAGCTGAAGTCAGGTGTTTAACCAACTGAGCCACCCATGTGTCTCCATATCAGGTACATTAATTTCTGAGAGATAAAGAGATGGCCACCATAGAGAAGTCTCTCTTCTAGGGGAGAGAGAGAGAGACAGCGTGAGCAGGGGAGGGTCAGAGAGAGAGGGAGATACAGACTCTGAAACAGGCTCCAGGCTCTGAGCTGGCAGTCAGCACAGAGCCCGACGCGGGGCTCGAATCCACGAACCGCGAGATCATGACCTAAGCGAAAGTCGGACGCTTAACCGACTAAGCCACCCAGGCGCCCCATGCAATATATTTTTAAACACAGATGCCAAAGCAATAATCCAAAGGAAATACTTGGTTATTTGGTCTATATTATGGAAAATCATCAAAAGAAACAAAAGAGGGGCGCCTGGGTGGCTTAGTCGGTTAAGCGTCCGACTTTCGCTTAGGTCATGATCTCGCGGTTCGTGGGTTCGAGCCCCGCGTCGGGCTCTGTGCTGACTGCCAGCTCAGAGACTGGAGCCTATTTCAGAGTCTGTATCATCACCCTCTCTCTCTGACCCTCCCCTGCTCACGCTGTCTCTCTCTCTCTCTCTCTCCTAGAAATAAATAAAAAATATTTAAAAAAAAAAAAGAAAAAGAAACAAAGAGATTGAAAGGACAAGCCACAGGTTGCGACATAATATTTAAAATAAATGGCTTAACAAAGTCTTTGCATCAGGAATACTGCTAAGAAAAATACTGAGAAATAGATTTTCAAAAACTGTCACAAGATTTGAACAAGAGCTTCACAGAAAGGAAATCCAAATAGTCTTTAAACATCTGAGAATGTCTCTGCCATTATAGGCATCAGAAAATGCAAAAATCCACTCTGAAATGCCATCGCCATAAGACGCTCCCCTTTCAGGAACTAAAATGGAAACAAAACAGCAAAAACAAAACAAAGCAGAAATGAAACATGAATTGTGGCAAAGGTGTGGAGCAAGCCCAAGTCTCATCCACTGTTGGGGGAGAGTGGAAATCAGCGCAAGCGCCTGGGGAAGCTGCTCAGTAGCGTCTACTGAAGATGGACATAGAACAATCAGCACTTCCATTGCTGTATAACCCAGTAGAAATGCAGGTATGTTCACCAAAAACAGTACAAGAATGTTTACAAGGAGCATTATTAAAAACGACCCAAACTGAAACCTATCCAGTTGCTAATAAACAATAGAGTAGATGAATAATTCATGGTGTTATTCATTCATTAATTAATTATTCATTAATTAATTATTCATTAATTCATGAATAATTAATAATAATTTGCATAAGTACACACTATTTATCTGTGAGAAAGAATAGGATACTGTTGTACACAACAATATGGACTGAGCAGTAAATCCAAGCACAAATATATGTACTATGATTCCAGTATTATGAAATTTAAAACAGGCAAGACTAATCTATGAGATTAGAGGTAAAGATAATAGTTTCTCTGGAGGAATGGAGGCATACTACTGGCAAAGAACACAGAGAAATGCCTGTAGTTGCCAGTGATTTTCAGTTTCTCAATCTAGGTACTGGGTACAAAGGTAGGTTCAATTTATGAGAATTCATCAAGCTGTACACTTATGATCTGTAAACTTTTCTGAATGCACTTTAATTATGCACTTTAATTCAAAGAAAAACAATCCCAGGTAGCCTGGCTCCAATGTTCATAATGTTAAGAACAATGCTCAGGTGCCTGGGTGGCTCAGTGGGTTAAGTGTCCGACTTGGGCTCAGGTCATGATCTCGTGGTTTGTGGTTTTGAGCCCTGCGTCAGGCTCTGTGCTGACAGCTTGGAGCCTGGAGACTGCTTCACTTCTGTGTCTCCCTCTCTCTTTGCTTTTACGCCACTCATGCTCTGTCTGTTTCTCAAAAATAAATAAACCTTAAAAAAAAGAACAATATTCATTTGTCACTTTATATGTATTTCTGCTAGCACAGTAAATCATTATAATCACTTCATTTTTTTTTAAAGAATTACCTTTCTTCTTGGGCTTTTACATTTTTTTAAGTTTACTTATTTAGAGAGAGAGAGAGAGAAAGTAAGAGAGAGCGTGCAAGGGAGGGCAGAGAGAGAGAGAGGGAGAGAGACAATCCCAAGTAAGCTCTGTGCTGTTAGCATGGAGCCCAACACAGGTCTTGATCCCAATAACAGATCATGACCTCAGCTGAAATCAAGAGTCAGACACTTAACCCTCTGTGCCAACCAGGTGTCCCTGTTATAATCACTTTAAATCACAAAACGAAAACACAATGAAGTTGAAGGTTCAAATATGATGTGTTACCTCTGTTCCTAGGTATGCATCTCAGAGAAATTCTTGCACATGTGCAACAAAGACACGTACAAGAATGCCCAGATCTGCATCATTTGTTTAAAAAAGAAGACAAAGAAAGTATGCCAACTATTGATCAACAAAGTAGCAAGTAAATAAATTGTAGCATATCAATACAGTAGAATGTCATACATCGGTGATGAACAAATGAACTACAATCACCCACAGCAAAGTAGAATGATTTTTGAATTCCAAAGTTAATTTTAAAAAACCTAGTTCCAGAAATATAACAGAGCATAATAAAACTTTAACAACCCCTTAAGCAATAACAACTAACCAATATTATATTTAGTCATGTACAGGATGCAATGCAATTTTCAAAACTGTAAGCTACTGATAAACACCGATTACACAGAGAGGTTGTTCTTGTAGGTGAAGCAAGGATATAGAACGTAAAAGGATTATACGTTAGGTAGAAAATGTTCGTAATGTCCTAGTTCATGAGTGTTATTTGGGTTTACATTTGTCCATTTTACATTTTGCTTATATCTCACATATGTTTCATACATATATGCATATATATTTAATATTATATTTGGAAGATGTTGAAGTAAACAGCAATATAGAATATCCTCCAAATACCTTGGCTGCAATGGGAAGGAGAGAGGAAAATGTGAAAAGCTGGAAAATGGAGTTTAAAGAGACTTGTCTTTGTACGGTTAAATAAAAGAGCCCATAGAAAGATAAAATAACAAAAGATATTTTGATAGGTTCTTAGTGAAAGATTCTTGGGTTCATCCAAGTGGACTGCTAAGGTAAGAACCAGACATTAGATTTCTTCTGCCCTGAGCCCTACTTGCAGAAAATCCTCTGAATTCAACTATATACATTTCCTATTTAGTGCCAGATTTGAATATTTAGATGGCTATAAAGATATTAAAAATAAAAATAAACTTAAAACTTTTTTGCATTGTAACTTTGTATATAGGACCATGTTTTCTTAACTAACCATGCTTGTCAGATGTTTTATTTTAGCATGATCATCTTAATATCTAATATAATTCTTTACATACACTATGTGCTTTTACAAATATGTTTAACTGGGGTACCTGGGTGGCTCAGTCGATTAAGCATCAGACTTCAGCTCAGGTCACAATCTCATGGTTCATGAGTTCCAGCCCCACTTCGGGCTCTGTGCTGACAGTTCAGAGCCTGGAGTCTGCTTCAGAATCTGTCTCCCTCTCTCTCTGCTCCTCCCCTGCTCATGCTCTGTCTCTCTCAAAAGTAAATAAACATTAAAATAAAAAAACATTTAAGTCTGTTAAACTTTAAACAACTCAGAGAAACGGAGAGTTCAAGGATAGTAGCCAGGGGCTGGGAGGTGGAGAAATAGGAAGCTGCTAAAAGGGTATAAACTTTCAGTCATAAGGTGAATGAAGTCTGAGGATCTAATGTATAACATGGTGACTATAGTTGGTAACAGTGTGTTGTATAATTGAAATTTACTAAGAGAATAGAACCCAAATGTTCTCACCAAAATAAGAAAAATAGGAATGTAAATTTATGTGAGGAGATGTGAGGTGGTATACGTGTTTTTGAACTCAATGGGAAGAATCCTTTCACACTGTATGTATATATATATATATATATATAAAATCATCACATTGTACAGTTTAAATATCTTATAATTTTATTTGTTAATTGTACCTCAATAAAGCTAAAAAATGAAATTGATATCAGTTCAACTGATAAATCCCATGTTTATTATTAGGTTGAACCATAAGAAATTATCATGTTCAATAACTGATCTACTTAATGGCAATTTCATAGAATCATCCTATTATTAAGATAATATCATCTCTTTCTAAGAGTCGCTTTAGTTTCCAAGGCAATGACTTCAAGCTCTATTACAATGAAGGCAGGGAGAACTGATGATAATAGTGAGTTAATACTGAAAGAATGTCTGAGGATGAAAATGTAAGCTCTAAGTCTATATTATATTTTGGAATATTACAAATTAATCCTATCCTCCCTACACAATCTTGAACTTCTGACACTCTGCTAATATTGATACTCTTTAGAGGGGAATTTCTTGGTATAGGCTCTGAATATATTACCCAATGAAGTCAAGATCTGATCAGAAGTTAAATTGTGTGTGTGTGTAATTGGAGATAGTATTTGAAACGTAATTTGTTTAAAAAAATATAGAACTATGAGGTTACTTTATTAATTCATAGGCATAATTCCAGCATGGGGAATTCTTAGATTTGGGTTCAAACTTCTATATCTTTACTATTAAACTTTGCATAGATAGATCAATTGATCAATAAAGCAATCAACAGATAAAGTAATGGATTTGTCTTTTATTTCAAAACTGTTGTGTGATACAGGTACTAAAACTAAAATCTCCATATATGATGACATCGTTCTTCCTTTAATCTTTATAGCATTAACTCATAAGTAAAGCAATTGATACCATAGAGAGAAGTAAACACAACTTAATGGGGATCTTCTTTGGTTTAATAAATGTAAGTTATTATAAAATAGAGTGACTTTATTAATTTTTTCTCTTCTTCAGATGCCACTGAATATTTTAACTTCTATTCTGTGTAGAATTCAAATCATGATCCAGGGTTTGTGAAAGGAAATTGAAATCTTTTCACAAGGATGTATAGTTAGTAACAGTATGCCAAATTCTGATAAACATCTAACTACAAGCGAGGAACTCCAGCTGCACATCAGTTCTGATGTTTTTAATTGCAAGGTTTATACTTAAATAGCTGCTTAATGATCTGTGACCCTGGCTTGAAAACAGAAAACATTTGAGTGATAACTGACTTTTTGATGCTCATGAAATTTTCATGAATTCATGAATTACAACACCTTAAATCAAATTTTGCTTACTCTTCTATTCTTTGAGATTGATGCTACATCTGAGGTTTATTCAAAAAGTGTACATAGTGCTAGGCATTCATATTCAGTAAACTGATCATTTCTCTTTGATTGTGCTCGCTTGATTTCCTGCTATAATGTTAGGTATTTTACTTTAACTCATAAAGTTGGGTATGATACTCTGTAGTGTGTGTGTGTGTGTGTGTGTGTGTGTGTGTGCGTGCACGTGTGTGTGTTTACCCTTTTATTAGAGAGATCTTTCCCCCTATTCCTTCTTAAGTAAAGATCTACTCCCTCACAACCCAGTATTTGAATAATTGATTTTTTTTTCCAGGCCTGCTTTATATGGTGTCCAAATCAATGATCTCTGATGAGCACATCCTGTCGGGAGTTCTTTTTCAAATTTTAGGAACTACATCAAGATCTCCATGGAAATGCAGTATTTACACGCCAACAAAAACTAGATTATTCTTTCTTTCTCTTACATTTCTCATGTCAGTGAATGATTATTCAACTAAAGTAGAAACTAACAGCATGAAATTTATTTAAATTTCATTGAATCCATTCTTGTTCATGGGATACAGTTAATTAAATACAATTCAATAAACAATTATATGTCATTTATCATGCAAAACACTAGTGATTCATTCAATATCTATTCAGTGATCAGCAATGTATCTGCCAACTTGCTAAATGCCACAGGAAGAGAATGAGAAGCAGAAAGAGAAGAAAAAGGAGGAGAGGGAGGGAAGAGAGAAAGGGACAGAGAAAGAGAGGAAGCAAGCAAGCAAGAGAGAAAGGGGAATGGAGGAAGGAAAGAAAGAAAAGAAAGAGAAAGAAAGAAAGAAAGAAAGAAAGAAAGAAAGAAAGAAAGAAAGAAAGAAAGAAAGAAAGAGAGAGAGAAAGAGAGAAAGAAAGAAGGAAAGAAGGAAAGAAAGGGAAAGAGAGAAGGAGAGAGGGAGGGAGGGAGGGAGGAAGGGAGGGAGGGAGGAAGGGAGGAAGGAAGGAAGGAAGGGAAGAGAAAGAAAGAAAGAAAGAAAGCAAGAAGGCAAGAAAGAAAAAGACAGGTAGGGTCCCTGTATACAGGTTTGTTTTATATCCTTGGGTCTTAAAAAATAATGTGCATCAGAATTACTTGGAGGACTTGTTAAAACTCAGGTAGCTAGGGGAGCCTGGGTGGCTCAGCCCCTTGAGATGCAGTCTTTTGATTTCAGCTCAGGTCTCTCTTGCCCTTCCCTTGCTTGCATGTGTGCGCTCTCTCCCCAAATAAAAACAAAAAACAAAAACACTTTAAAAAGGCAGAAGGCTGGGACCTTTCCCCAGAGTTTAAGATTCAGTTTATCTGGGTGTGTTGCCAGCCGATGCTGATTTGCTGACCTAAGAGCCACACTTGGAAAACCACTAATTTAGATGAATGATTGTATTCTAAATGAATAGAATTCATTTTTCTATTTTTTTTCACTTTTATAGCTCCATTACCTGTATTCACCCCAGTTATCATATTGTTCACTTGCTGAAACAGTAAGTAGGTGAGGGAATTCCTCTGGGTTGGAATGTTCAACACTTTCTTGGAGCATTACCTGTGATTATTTAAGATAATTAAAAGTGCTTGCCAATTTTTAAAACTGCTATCCACTTATCGTACAACATCAGGTGTGCTGCATTTTTTTTCTTATAAACTCTTTTGAAGTATAACATGCACACAGAAAGATGCAAAAATCACTAGTACACAACTTGATAAAGTTTCATAAATTTAGCACACACATTGTAACCACCATCCACATCAAGAAACAAAATATTATCAGCATCCTAGAAAACTCCTTATGGAGTCTCCTCATCAGTATCCCTTCTAAGAGTAATCATCATTCTTAATTCTGTTAGCAAGTTGCTTGGTAACAGATTATGTTCTTCTGGTGCCCCAGATGCACTGAAGAATTAGAGCCTGGGCTCCAAAGTGGGGAGATAGTTTTATTGAGCAGAAAAGTATATAGTACACTTTCAAGAGTACAAGCTGAACTTTAACACTGCCAAAGCAGGAGAGAAGCTCTAGCTGTTTCCCTTTAAGCCTGCTTTCTGCATATGTAAATTTGGCTTTGATTGACATTTTTTTACTGACAATTGGGGTTATATAACACTTTGCCTTCTGCGCATGTGTCTACCTATAATGCAGTCTGTAATAATTTATTTATGTATTGTATATTTATGTCTCATGCACTTTGTTATGATGTTTGGGGTATGTTAAGGGTAAGTTGCACCTTTTGTGCACATGTTCAGCTCTTGGAACTCCTCTTGTGGGTTTTTTTTTTTTTAAATGCTTATTTATTTTTGAGAGAGAGCGTGAACAGGGGAGGGGCAGAAACAGAGAGAGACATAAAATCAAAAGCAGGCTCCAGGCTCTGAGCTGTCAGCACAGATCTTGATGCAAGGCTCAAACTCACAAATTGTGAGATCATGACCTGAGCCAAAGTCTGATGCTCAACCTACTGAGCCACTCAGGCACCCCTCCACTTGTGGTTTTTAAGTGGCTTCGTGGCTAAGCCTTTCTTGGTTTGTTAGCCCTTAAAGCTCTGAAGGTATAGCTGTTAACCCTCCCTCAGGGGTAGCACCAAGGGTGTAGCCAGCTTTATCTCTCCCCGTCATGCTTAACTTCCTTACACATTTAACTCTATCAATGAAGTAGATCTGGGGGCGCCTGGGTGGCTTAGTCGGTTGAGCGTCCGACTTTCGCTTAGGTCATGATCTCGCGGTTGGTGGGTTCGAGCCCCTCGTGGCTCTGTGCTGACTGCCAGCTCAGAGCCTGGAGCCTGTTTCAGAGTGTGTCTCCCTCTCTCTCTGACCCTCCCTGCTCACGCTGTCTCTCTCTCTCTCTCCCAGAAATAAATAAAAAATATTAAAAAAAAAATGAAGTAGATCTGCCTCCACACGTGAACAAGTATGATCACGAGTGTACTTTATGTGGCTGCTGGCTTTTGGTGTTTGTTTCTGAATATCATTTTGGCAAGATTTATCCTATCATGCGTTGGTAATAGTTTTGTGGGTTTTTTGTGTGTGTCTTCCATTGTACCATGTAATGGTTATGCCACAACATCTTCATTCTCTCGTTGTTGCACACTTGTTTCTGAGGATTGGCTAGAGCTGTTATGGACATAATCATTCATAATTTTTGATAATAATTTGAATGGATTTGATAAGGTATGTGCCCAAAGGTGTGATGCTGGATAACAGGAAATGATCATTTTCAACTTTAACAGCTACTGACTAGCAATTTTCCAGAGGGATTTTAACCTTTTATACTTTCACCAGCAGTAAATCAGATGTCTGGTCAACACTTTATTTGTTTTGTTTTGCTTTGGTCTGTGCTTTCTAGAACCTTGGACTCCTTTGTCCTTCTTCCAGCACTGCCCTGATGTCTTTAAACTTTGGATGTTTAGCTCTGAGACAACTTTTCTAATTGCTTTTGGTTGGGAGGGCTGGTTTGCTGCAATCTCAGACCCCTGCGTTTCTCCCACAGGAGTTTTCCTTTTACAAACAAACGTTCTCCCTTCAGTAAGTAAAAATAAAAAGAAAAGGATGAATAAGAAAGATTTGAATCTATTAGAATGATATTTATGTCATGGTATTAAAATAAATAAAAATAGTATTTTAATATTAATATACAATATATTTCTAAGTCAGGTAATTTTTCTGTCAGGTTAAGCAGGCATTGAACTAAATCAAAAATAGCACACAAAATACGGAAAAGCAATAATAATAAGTAAATAGCAACAAACTATTTCCTATAGCAAACAAATATAGATAAATAACACCAGTAGTATACAAAGTAATTCAAATGATAAAGTGCACAGGTATATTTCTACTTTTCTGTGTTAGCTGATAAAATCATGAGGGCATGGTTTACATGATCTTCTTTCTGGGAGTTTTTAAAAGTTTCAAGAGATAAAATACTTTTTGGGGGGGTTAATGAGATCCTACCATTTTCACATCTCTGATTTTATGAAACTGTTATCAATTATCGAAAACTTAGAAACAGAAGAAAATATATTTTAAGGACAGGTGTATGAATTCAAAGGGAATATATAAATGTTTCCATATACTTGCTCAGATATAATGTCATTTTTGGAAGATTCACAAGAGGTCTCAGTATATATTGTGAAGTATATATTATCTTTTTGCTTAATATTATTTTTATAATATCTGATAAAATATCAGGCTTAATATATAATACTCAGAAATACTATACTTTTTGTATTTAATATGAGCATTGCTAAATTATGAGAATTGCTAAAATGGGGATTTTTTTTCTTAATAATTCTTAAACTGTAGCTCTTTATTGGGTCCATGATATTCTAAAAATCTGCTCTATTGGAAAGAAGAGTTATTGAATTTTTCCTGTTATAAATTTTTATGGCCCATTTTTGAAAATGAAAGTATGCCATTATGGAACCATAGTAGAAAAAAATACTTTATAAGCTAAATTATCTGTGAGTTGGTTTTGCTTTATTTTTCTCCAAATTAATTTTTAACCTTCAATTTACAATAATTATATACTATAAAATCAGCTAGAGAGACTTTACTTTATAAAAATGAAGTTTGTACAAAAATGGGGAGCTTTCCAAATTTTCTAAGATCATTGCATTAATTGTTAAATGTTTCAAATTAATCCCATGTCCTGAATTAGTTATGGTTTCCTTTCTATAATTTAAGTTAATTGCCTTAATTTGTATATTATAATATTTAGTAATTAGCTTTCAAATTTCATTAATCACTATCATTTAAGAGAAAATTAAAAATAAATTTTAAAAGACACCGATTTTTAAAAATTATTTATGATAAAAATTAGTAAAGCAAAGTTATTGTACCACGTTAATCAAAATGAAGATAAAGTTTACATTTCTCTAATCAAGTGTTTCCAAAAAATTATGAGAGAAGGTATTATTCAGTTCTACTCTACTGAGTAGGTACTAGAAAATAAAGTAGAGCAATTTTCTGTTATCTTTACCACTCAGATGTTTCTTTTTTTTTTTTTAATGGCTTATCTGGTTCTACAAAAAATCATATTATCCGATATGTTTTGATTATTAAAAGAGTGGCTACTGTGCAGAGTAAAGTGACAGATATTATACTATTCAGGATGACAATGTACATGATGATAGCAGAAATGAACTATGGATATTTTTAAAAATATTTTTATTTATTTCTAAGAGAGAGAGAGACAGCGTGAGCAGGGGACAGTCATAGAGAGAGGGAGATACAGAATCTGAAACAGGCTCCAGGCTCTGAGCAGGCAGTCAGCACAGAGCCCGACGCGGGGCTCGAACCCACGAACCGCGAGATCATGACCTAAGTGAAAGTCGGACGCTTAAACGACTAAGCCACCCAGGCACCCCAACTATGTATGTTTAAATGTAAACCTGAGCATACTAGGTTTATAAATACTTGGGTACACACAGAGAATTAATAACAGTCTCTGATGTGTTATGCAAAAAAATAATTTGTAAGTAGGAATGTATTTATTTAGTTACTTTTGTATTGTAAGTATATAGTATAAGAATATAAGTATGTGGGAAGGGAACTTTATCCCCTGGTATGGAAATGATTTGATTCACCAGTTTTTTCACTATTGTTTAAAAACAACAACAACAACAACAAAATCAAATAATTGTAGCCATGGAGTTTGTATAATAAATTCATAGCTTAATCAGATATCATCAAATGAGAAAGAAGCCAGGAAAACCTTGCTCTCATAGTTAAAAAAAAAAAAAAAGGAGGCTGGGGGGGCACCTAGATGGCTCAGTCAGTTAAGTGTCCGACTTTGGCTCAGGTCATGATCTCACAGTTCTTGGGTTCAAGACCTGCCCCCAGCTCTGTGCTGACAGCTCAGAGCCTGGAGCCTGCTTCAGATTATGTGTCTCCCTCCCTTTCTGTCACTCCCTGACTCTCACTCTGTCTCTGTCTCTCAAGAATGAATAAATGTTAAAAAATTAAAAAAAAAAAAGACGGTGTCATGATGGAGAATTCCCTTTCCATTATTTTCTACTCATTGTTATATAACACTAGGGTGTTTTAGTTTTTAAAGCTCTAGTTTTCTACAATTTCCTACTGGAACTTCTAACTCTCTCCTTCTTTTGATTAGAAGACAATGCTGAATTTGAAAGTCAAAAAGCCTTATTCTGTCACAAGCCATATTGTCTCCTAAAATGTAGGAATGGTTTTGGTTTTGGTTAATAAATATACTTCCCATTTTGCTCTAAATTCCACTAAAACCTCATTCAAATTAGAAAAGCCCAACATTAATAATTTTAGTACTCCTGGAAAAATATTTGGGTATAAATATAAAGTCAGATATGTTGGGAGAAGAAATGGTAATGTGTTCTATTGTCTTCATTCCAACCGCTTCCTGTGAAATACTTAATAACAAAATATATTAGTCAGGGTTCTTCAGAGAAGCAAAACCAATAAGATATACAGACATAACTTGGAGATATTGCAGGTTCAGTTCCAGACCACAACAATAAAGTGAATATTTCAATAAAACAAGTACAATTAATTTTTGGTGTCCCAGCACATAGAAAAGTTGTTTTTATACTATACTGTAGTCTATTAAGTATGCAATAGTATTATGTATGAACAAAGTACACATCTAATTGAAAATACTTTATTGCTCTGAAAACTTCAACATCATTTGGGTTTTCGGCAGGTAGAGGGTTTTGTCTGGATGTTGATGTCTGCTGATTTATCAGGGTGGTGGTTGCTGAAGATTGAGGTGGCTGTGGCAATATCTTAAAATAAGATAATAATAAAGTTTGTTGTATCCATTGGCTCTTCTTTCACCAGTGATTTCTCTGTAGTATGTGATGCCATTTTATAGCAATTTACCCGCAGTAGAATTACTTTCAAAATGGGAGTCAGGTGGTGCCTGGGTGGCTCAGTAGATTAAGCATCAGACTCTTATTTATGTTTAGGTCTGATCTCATGGCTCATGAGCTCCACATTGACAGCAAGGAGCCTGCTTGAGATTCTCTCTCTGCCTCTCTCTCTGTCCCTTCCCTGCTTAGGTGTGCTCTCTTTCTCTCTCTCTCTCAAAATAAATATATATTAAAAGAAATTTGAAGTCAGCCCTCTCAAATCCTGCCATTGTTTTATCACCTAATTTTATGTAATATTCTAAATCTTCATTGTCATTGCAATAGTATTCTCAGTACCTCTACCAAGAGTAGATTTTATCTCAAGAAACTCAAGAACTTTCTTTGCTCACCTGTAAGAAGCAACTCTGCATTCAATAAACTTTTATCGTGAGATTGCAGCCATTCAGTCATATCTTCAGGCTCAACTTCTAATTCTAGCTCTTCCTAGATGCAGATGCACCACATCTGCAGTTACCTCCTTCACTGAGGTCTTGAACCCCTCAAAGTCATCCATAAGGATTAGAACCAACTTCTTCCAAACTCCTGTTAATTTTGGTATTTTGTCCTCTTCCCAATTTGTGAAAAACACAGTATTTGTGAAGTGTAATAAAACAAAGCACAATAAAACAAGGTATGTTTGCATATTATAAGACTTGCTCATATCATTACAGAGGCCAAGACATCCCATGACCTGTTGTCTGAATGCTAGAGAACCAGCAGAGCTAGTGGTATAAATCAGTCTAAGATTTAAGGCCAGAGAACTAGGAAATCTGATGGTGTACATTCCAGTCCTAAGATCCAAGAATGGGGCATGGGGGCAATTCCAGTCCAAGACCAAAAGCGTGTGAACCAAGAGTGCCAACGTTGAGGGTACGGGAGGATGGACATTCAGTTCCAGCGGAGGGTCAATTCACCTTTCCTTCACCATTTGTTTTATTCATGTCCTCGGTGCATTGGATAATGCCCATTTAACCCTGGGTACATTTAATGCCCATTTAGAGTGATTGTAATCAACTTTACTCAGAGTGCTGATTCAAGTGAGAATCTTTCATAGACAACGTCATGGACATACAAGCAATTATATTTCACCAGCTATCTAAGCATCCCTTACCTCAGTTAAGTTGACACATAAAAGTAACCATTACACCAAATAAAACCCTTTAAAAATTGAACTCACTTTATATTAAATATATTCGCAAAGGAACATGTAGGATTTGTATAATGAGTTAGGAAAATGTATAATCAAATCAGAACTTTGAAAGTTTAAATAGAATTAAAAATTTTTGTCACCTTTTGTCCCACAGTTATGTGTGAAGAGAGTTCATACATGACTTGTAAACTCTAAGCTTTCCTTGGGATATCAGGTATATACATGAACTACTTTATCTGGAGCACCATAATCCAGTGACATAGTGGTTCCTCTTTCATTTCACAGGCAAGTATGGCTTTTCTCTGCTTGATACTTTTTCCCATGGGTTTGATTTTTAACTTACAAATTAATGGTCCCCACCCCCTTTTTTTAAAGTTTATTTATTTTTGAGAGAGAGATAGAGACAGCATGAACAGAGGAGGGTCAGAGAGAGAGGAAGACACAGAATCCGAAGACAGGCTCTAGGCTCTGAGCCATCAGCACAGAGCCCAATGCAGGGCTCAAACCCACAAACTGTGAGATCATGACCTGAGCTGAAGTCGGACGCTCAACCGACTGAGCCACCCAGGCACCCCGGTTCCCCCTTTTTGTATTCTATCTAGGGTAATGACTTCTTGTAAATATCAAAGGTCTTCTGATTCCCTTTTTCCCCATTCTTCTGGACACAGGGATCAAAAGGAAGAAAAGAGGACAAACAACTGCTGTGACCTCATGTTGTGCTATTCTGACTTCTACTTTGACTCTTAATGTGCCTTGGTAATAGAAGAACCCTACTACATATAGTGAGACAGCCCTTGTTTTTCCCTCATTTACTCTCAAAGGATCTGGGATCGAGTGATACATCCTATGGTCACTTTACTTATGGACAGAACCTGTGCCTAGCAAAATTCTCCAATTCTTGGTAAATGTGTGAAGTAAATGGTATATCCTTTCTCTGTTTGGTAGCCCATCTTTTTCCAACTGCAGACTGAAACCCATTCCAGAAATTATAAAATCAAGACAGTGGGTCACAATTAGATATTATTTTCATTTATTATTTATTTATTTATTTATTATGAATTTAAGTAAGTAGAGTTAGGAAAGCTAGAAACAGAAGGATTATTGTTTCCAAGTACTAGATAGCCAGTTTAGGTGTCTTGTAATCCTTACCTGTCTTATTGAACCTATCTTTTTTCTGTACTTTAGACTCTCACCTTGGATAAATGTTAATGATTGATATTAAATATCACCAATGTGAAACAAGAGGTAATTACATTACAAAGTGTTTTGAATATTTATAAGGGAGGAGAGAATCTAATAAGTGAAAACTATCTCTCTAAGACCTTTCCTAACATTATCTTTTATAGCTAACATTATGACATCCCAACTCCTTCAGGAATTGTCCGGGGCAGAAAGATCGTGCCTTGAACAAGGTGACATACCCACTTCCTGGGCAACCTATATCCAACAACTGTCTAAAAACTGGGGGTGGGGGGGGGTTATAAAATCCTATCAACTTTGTCTCACTTACGACAACTTTTAAGATTAATTGAGTCCCTTATTGGAACTATGTCACAATTTGACTGTCTTCATTCCCAATGCTAAAATATTTCCCAATAAACCCCTTTTATGCAAATCTCAGAGTCTGTTTCGCAGGCACCCAGAATAAAGTAGATCTTTTTCTCTCCATAATTAGGGCAAGTATGAGGCTTAGGAAGACAAGAATAAGTAGAAAATCGAACATGCAAAGGTCATTTCTATATTACAAATTCAGTGTCTTTTAAGTATATTCCAAGCATTTTTAAATTTATTCATCAGATTTTTAATGGTGACTTCCTATGTGCCATATATCTCGCTATAGTTTGGGGAATGTGCTAACTGATGTAACTTTAAATTCATGTCCACAAATCTTAAACAGATAGTTGGTTCTGTCCTGAAATTATAGTATATTACAGTATATTTTACCGGCTCACTCATTCCTCTACTATCTTTGTCTGTTTCATATTATATTCTCTAAAATATATTTCAGAGATTCATCAAATCTACAACATCTCCTTCCCACCTTCACATATGCTCATTTCTTGTGGTGCCTTGTTGGCTCAGTCAGTAGAGCAGTTAGGCATGGAGCCTACTTAAAACACACACATACACATGCCCATTTCTTATTTTACTGAGAAAACAAAAATAATCATGGTAGTAAACTTGCACCATATATATATATATATGCATTTGAAACTATAAAGGTTACTCTTCTTTTCTTCCTATTGCTGTAAACAAACTTCTAGGACTCTTACCTAACGCTAATCCTTTCATTTATTCATTGGATCCCATTGATTGTCATCTTGTTGAAGTCTTCAGTCTGAGTATCTTGCCCAGTCCTATATCATTTTTCTTACACATTTCCTATCAACATGAAAATATGATGTCACTGCTTTGCTTATTATAAATAAAATACTACTTGCATGGTATCCCCTTTCTGTCTCCAAATACTTTCTTACCATTTTCTCTCAAATATATTCCAGAGAGATTTTTCACCCCACCAAACTAGTCTGTTAAGGCCATCAATAAATTTCATGTTGCTAAATCAAGTACTCAGTTGTCAGTCATACTGAAACTATCACTTGTCTTTGCATGCCTTTTCACCTTTCCCTTTCATTTCTACTGAAAGTAAAATATAAGATAAATACAATACAGTACAATACAATACAGTAATTCTTTTGCCACCCAGGACACCACATCTTTTCTCTTTCTTTGATTCCTGCCTTGGTCATTCTCTCAATCTCATATGTTAGTTCTTCTTCATCTCTCTAACCTTTCATAGTCGGATTTCTTAGGCTTAGTTTTTGCCTCCACTTAGAGATTTTTAAAAATCTTTAACATTGCTTTCATTTCCTTGGAAAATGTATACTATCTTATGGTTTTAAACACCATCTATAATCTAATGGTTCCCAAATTTGTACTTCCAGCTCAAATGTATCACCCAAACTCCAGACTAGGTTACCAGTTTTTGTGATTTTTTACTTACATATTTAAAAGACATCTTAAGCTAATCATGTGCATAATTAAATTTCTGACCCCTTTTTCAGCTCTGTTCTGGCTGAAGTTTACTTTAGCTCCATTGATGGCAAGTTCATACTTCCACTGTGTCAGACCAAAATCCTTGTACTCATTTTTGATTCCTCTTTCACATCACATACAATTAATAAGGACATTCCTACCTTCAAAACACATAATAAGAGCTCTACTACTTCTCACTAGCATCACTTTACCAACTGAAATTGAGCTATCATCACCTCTTTCCTGAATTATAGCAATTCTAAGTGTAGTTCTTTATCAAAAATAGCAGCAAAAGTAAACTTATTAAAAATAACTCAGACAGGGGTGCCTGGGTAGCTCAGTTGGTTAAGCATCCGACTTCAGCTCAGGTTATGATCTTGCGGTTCTGGGTTCAAGGCCCGCATCGAGTTCTGTGCTGGCAGCTCAGAGCCTGGAGCCTGTTTCAGATTCTATGTCTCCCTCACTCATGTTCTGTCTCTCTTTGTCTCAAAAATAAATAAACTATTTAAAAAATTAAAAAAAAAAATAACTCAGGGGTGCTTGGGTGACTCAGTTGATTGAGCATCCCACTTCGGCTCAGGTCATAATCTCATGTTTCATGAGTTCAAGCCCACATAGGACTCTCTGCTGTCAGTGTGGAGCCCACTTTCAGATTCTTTGTCTCTCCCCCCCCCACCCCCACCTTCCCCACTTGTGATCTCTCTCACTCAAAAATAAATGAACATTAAAAAAATAACTCAGAAAACCGGGACACCTGGGTAACTCAGTCAGTTAAGTTTTGACTCTTGATGTCAGCTGGGGTAGAGATCTCACCATTGAGACTGAGGCTTTTGTAGGTCTTGCACTGAGTGTGGAACCTGCTTGGGATTCTCTCTCTCTGCCCCTCCCCCACTCATGCTCTTTATCTCCTTGTATCTCTCTCAAAATAAGTAAACATTAAAAACAATACTTCAGGCAAGTCATTCCTCTGCTCCAAAAGTTCCATTAGAGCCATATTTTAATAAAATGCATGTCAAATTCCTTAAAATGCCTACTGGCCCTATGTGATCTTCTTCCCTCTCATCCCTCCCACCATTAATGCAAACCCCTCCAGCTTCATTTCTTGCCACCATTTCTCATTTCACTCTACAATGTCCTTTTCTTTTTCCCATGAACAGGCCTGGTAATCCCCACCCTAGGGCTTTTGATACAGTTGTTCCCACAACGTACATTCCATAGAAATCTGCATGGTAATTCCCTCCCAGATGGCACTTCCAGCCTATCGGATTTTCTCCTAGTATTCGTTATTATCTAACATATTACAACACTTCAGAATCATGTTTATGTCTATAGACTGTTTCCCTTACTAGATGATTACTTTTTCTGGGGAAGTTTTGCGATTTTTATTCTCAGATGCATCCCAAGAAACTAAAATACTACCTATAACTCAGTAAACACTCCCTAAATTCTGTGTAATAAATTTTTAAAACAAATAAATCATCTTATAAAAAGTAAGATTTCCATAAAGTCTCTACATTCTCAAGATTATCACATAATAAGTTAATATATTTCATGATATAGAACATGTTATTTATTAACGTTACATAACATATTAGAATATTCTTGATTATTTTAACCTATTACATTATATTCTACATGCATCTAAGACTGTCACAGTGTTTCATATAATACATTCTTGTTAATGTACTGAGATTAAAGGTCGATGTGTGGAATAACTGAAAGATTATTCAGAATAAACATGAAGAGTGATCTTCAAAGATTCATGCAATTTAAAGTTACAGAATAGAGAAAAGCAATCTTAACATATATTAAAGGACTTTTTCTTGAGTGGAGGACAAGTTTCACTCAAAATTTTAAAATTCACTCTTATTTGAATGCTGTTTAAGAAAGAACACTTTTCCTATAAAGGCTTCTTATTAGGCATATGGATTATTTAAACTGAGTTTCCATTTCCTATGTAAATCTGTTTTCCAGGAGGTCTAATGAAGCCACTAAGGCTAAGACCCCCAAAAGATGTTAAGCCAGCTGGGCAAATGTAAACTTTCAGTAAGAACAGATCTCATGCATATTTCATATGTAGAAGAAAACTATGCAAGGTAATCACTTGCCCTTTCCCTGTTATTCAGGCAGTAGAATATAAAAAAAGGGAAAAGTATAAAAGAAGAGCCCCAAACAGCCCATTGAAAGCACATCTGGTGAGGCTGGAAGAATGCTCGGGTTGTTGTATCTTGTTTACATATTTATAAGCTGAATGTTTCTCAAGATGGTACAAGTTACAAGATTCCACATTTTTGTTATTCAGATATTCAGTCTTTGGGGTCTAAACATTTCATACCTTGTAAAATGAGTAAATTTTAAAACAAAACCCAAACATCCCACAGACTCTTCAAACAACCTATGAATGTTTTCATGGCAAACTCTGATCACTGTCATTCTTGGTACACATGTACCCCCAACCTTCAAATACCGTTATCCAAAATATATGCATGATTAAGGAACATACCTAAATGCTAGGCCTATTAAGGATCATTATGGTGATCCAGATACATATCACAGCATTTATTTTTCCTTTTGGGAGGCCTGCATAAGGGACTCTGGATAAAATAGTTAGATGAGTGTTGTGCACTTAATAATCATGTGTTTAATTGAATTTAAATGGAAAAATTGGGGCGCCTGGGTGGCCTAGTCGGTTAAGCGTCCGACTTTCGCCAGGTCCCGCGATCCTCGCCCGGTTCGTGTTGAGCCAGCCGGGAGCCTGGCGCTGACCTGTTCCAGCTCAGAGCCTGGAGCCTGTTTCAGTCTGTGACTCCCTCTCTCTCTGACCCTCCCCTGCTCATGCTGTCTCTCTCTCTCTCTCTCTCCTAGATATAAATAAAATATTAAAAAATTAAAAAAATAAAAAATAAAAATAAATAAATAAAATGGAAAAATTATATATTTGGTATATGTCTGATGACTAAAACGGAATAATGGTCCATGAGAAAATACCGAAAGTGAATCACTTTGTCCCTAGATATAAGACTGGTAAGCTCAGTTTCACTTAGACTTTTAGTGCTAATTGCCATAAGCCTGGGAAGCATGAGTTTTCCATTTTGTAATATCTTTAGACCCAAATTTCATTTCTTAGGAATTGTATCAATTTTTAAATGAAAATTTTAATGTTTGTTTATTTTTGAAACAGACAGAGTGCGAGTAAGGGAGGGGCAGAGAGAGAGGGAGACACAGAATCTGAAGTGGACTCCAGGCTCTGAGCTGTCAGCACAGAGCCCAATGTGGGGCTCAAACTCACAAACCATAAGATTGTGACCTGAGCTGAAGTCCGACACTTAACCAACTGAGCTACTCAGGTTCTCCGAAAGCAAATCAATTTTGAGAGGAAAGCTCAAAAACCCAGACAGAAGCCTAATGTTGTCTTTCAACTACAATATCAATGAGAACACTTAAAATAGACCAGCCATTAAGACTCTCAGTAATTTGAACAATTTGTAATTTTTTTGGTTATCTCTTACCTGATTTCCAAAAGGAAAACTCTCTAAATGCGTGTTTCTCTGAATTATTTCTGGAAGCTGCCATGGGATTGGAGAGTTGGGGAAACACCATCTTGTACAAACTCAGGTTGGTATTGGAGAAGCGAGAAGAATCTCAAGGCATAAAATGAGCAGTGATAGGGGTGCTTGAGTGGCTCAGTTGGTTAAGTGTCTGACTTTGGCTGAGGTCATGATCTCACTACTGTGAGTAATGTATACCCATTATTGTGAGTAATGTATACTGTGTTATACATTAAACTCTAGCAGTGGGGAGGAGGGGATCTTTGTTTCATTTTGTTTCTCAATTGGTCATGGACACGGAACTGTGCCTGAAACATAGAAATGCTTTCATCTGTTAGGATATAATGCTTTCAGTGAAACCCCAATCTTAGTGGTTCAATACAACAGATGTTTAACTTTTGCTCATGCAATAGGTTCTAAAAATGTGCTCATGTACAGGTTTAAGTGGTACCCTGCTCTACACAGTGACCCTTAACTGTACCAGCTGAAGTTCATGGTCTCCTCCATTCCTGAAGTAAAACAGGATCCTGTGTAATTGTAAAGCATAGTTCATGGTCACAGAATAAAAATAGCATTTTCATTTTGCTTCATATTTGATTGACCAGAACACGTCACATGATCCTGACTGATTTCAAAGAAGGTATAAAATGTATTTTCCTGGCTAGCTCTGTAAGGAAAGAATAATGGTATTGTAAACACTAGCACACACCATAAATATTTGTTGAATATTGAATGTGATGAGAATAGGGAACAGTAAGAGAACATAGTTATACTGTAAAAACTTCTTCCCTAAACAGACAAACCCCAAACACACAAGAAAACATATTGCTTCTCCGACTAGAACTTTAGGGAGCTGGGGAGCATGAGATAATATTTTTTTGTTATCACAAAATTTGTCTTAAAATGTATTATGGTGTTTTTAAGTCCTACTCTATAATGTATTTATGTCTGATTCAGTATAAAATCATGGCTTTTTCTTTTTCTTCAACTTCCCAGGAAATGTACTATACTTACTCTACTCTTTGTATGAGTACCTAGTTTAAGAAGTGCAGATGACTGAAAAGGAAATATGAGCAATTAATTAATCATTATAGACAGTAAATTTCCAGTCTGGACAATTTAGGATTCAGGGTTCAGAAGTGATCTACAAATTTAATCTAGAATGAGTTTAATTCATCAGCTTAAGCTAACTAAAAACACGTTTAAATAAAATGAATTTTGTTTTTGAACTTGACCTGTCTCTATAGGTAACACCTGTAGGTATTTCTTCACTGAATTTTACTGATCCTTATTTATGCATTCACTTGTAGATGTCTGTTCTCTCAAATATGAACACTATTACCACCACTACCAAGATGAATTGTTCAAATTCATTTCTGGGAGTCATAAAACCAGGATAAGATTACAGTGAATAATTCACATATTCCAGCTTTGTCTGTAAGACCAGATCTAATTTTTACTTATTTCAGTCAAATTAGTGTAAGAGTATCAATCTGTTTGTGACTGCTTTTACAACGTCTTATACTCTCAATAAAATTTTGAAGTGAAATTTACCTATACATGTTTAATTTAGTTCAGTCCTACATTCCTCCCAGATACATTTCCTTCTTATTTTCTAGGATAATTGAAGCTTTCTCTACTTTCCAGCTCCAACCCACTTCCTACACTCTTGTATATTCACTCTATGTTTCTAAATCAAATCTTGGGGCATCATCACCCATCTTTCATCTTCTTGGAGACATCTCTCCATATAATAAGATTAGGTGTCATGCAAAGAGAAAATGGTCATTGATGCAGCTGGGCTGACATGGATTTTAGCATATTTTCTGTTTTAGGAAAAGATAGAAAACTGGCTCTCAATTTGAAATGAGAAGACAAACATTTGACATGATGCCCAATTTGACAATGGAACAGAGAGCACAGGATTCTTGTACATCCATGAGCTGAAGACAGCAACAATTCATATCAATTTAATCTGTGTCACTGAACTATAGATGTAAATGTGTACACATATATGCTTATGACTGAGAGAACACAGAAGTCAAATACATAAACACATATGGTTTAAGATTTTTATCATGCTTATGGGGCACCTGGGTGGCTCAGTAGGTTGAGCATCTGACTTCAGCTCAGGTCATGAACTCATGGCTCCTGAGTTCCAGCTCCGCATCTGGATCTTTGCTGACAGCTCAGAACATGGAGCCTGATTCAGATTCTGTGTCTCCCTCTCTCTCTATTCCTCCCCTATCTGTGTCTCTCTCTCTCTCTCAAAAATAAAGTTTAAAAAATATTTTTATCAGCTAGCTAAATTTAATAATATAAACTAACTAAAATACATGTGTACATGTATACATAATTTTTAATCATCAAAATTTTTATAAATAAACATGTTAAGGATGTATGTTATAAGTGGTTTAAATTATAAATGTATGAATACTCCATTTTTTAAATGAAATATTGGAATAAGAAAGTGGAAAAATTATCATTAATTCACACATAATGCTTGGCAATTAAGTTGACATATTAAAAGGAGAGTGCAAATAGTGTCTCTTCTCTGAATCCATATAACACATAATTTATCTCAATTATATTTTATTTTCAATTGATTCAATTAAGAAACTTATCACTAATATAATTTATTTCTGTTTCCAATTGCTATCTCTAGGCTTCAAGGGATTTTTCCAAGAAATAACTCCAAAATAAAAATTAAGTCCTGATATTTGTGTACTTAACCACAAAAAATTAGTAAATGCAATTTTGTACTTTTAAATAATAAAAACATGGTAAATATGGTAAATGACATAACTATATAGGATATATATGCATAAAACTTCTCAATTAGATATTTTTTCATGTGGGTTGTTAATATATGCTCAGTAATGCTAAAGGGAAGATGAATCTCTTTAGGTTATACATCTAAATAATATGTTCCTATTTCATATTATTAGATCAGTGGTCCCCTAGCTTCATATTAAATCTTCTTTATCCCTTTTCCCCTTTTCTTACAACTACTTCTCTATAAATCCATTAAATCTGCAGCAAAGGTGATTTTTATCAACCTTAGATTTCTCTTGTCCTTATTGTCTTGAAAGCCAGGATTGTCTGGAAACAGAAGGTGTTTCTTACAATGGGTTTCAGTTATGAAGTGATTGGTTCTAATTTTTATATGATATACCATACTCAATATTTCACATTTATGAGCAAATCACTTAAAATTACTTAAAAAATTGTATCTAGTATATCTCTTGGTCTTCTATTTCTTGGTACAAAAATTCAAATATTCAAAATGTAAGTGGTCAAAAATTTGACTCTCCTTGTTATGCGTCCTTTCTATACAAGTGACCTCCCCAATGTTCAGCTACATGGCATGAATGCTTTCAGGTTTTAATACAATCTAGAATCTGAAATCTCATTGTAGTAACTGATTTATCATTTGGCATTAAATGTGGTCTGTGGAGAAATGCAGGGAGACTTGGAATTTATTATGAAATAATACTTGATATCCTTGGTAAGTCAGCATCTCAAAGACATATATTAACTTTCATCATTATCCAGGATGATCCATGGTGCTCACTTCTTCCCACTCATGTACCGTTTTCAGTGTTGCACAAGTTAATGACCACTTTCATTTCTGTCTCATCAATAAAAAGCACCCTGGAGATTCTCAGGAGATCAAGAAATCATCTAAATCTTCAGGGCAAAATTCATAGTTTTGCACTATTCCTGAAATATAACTAAAGCATCTTTATGTATGTAAAGGTCTTTACATACATATGGAAAAGGTCTACTCATATGTAGCAACCTATGGTTTATACTTTTTTGTTCAAATTCTGGTAATAGTCTTTCCACAGGGGGTGAACTCTGACCACAAAGCTTTATTTCATGATCTAGACCCTGTGGAAAGAGAAAAGCAGATCTATAAACCAAGAAATCATTATACCCTACTTACTAAATTGAAGTGACTAATTTTTAAAATAATTTTTTTCTCATTCTGTAAGAAATATTGATATGCTGAATGGGGCAGTGATATCTTAGAAACAGAACTGACCATATCTGGATGTAAACAGATTGTGTTATAGACCCTCCACTCTTCGGTCTCCAAATCACATCCAGTTGCATTTCTTTTTTGTGAAAGTAATTGAAGATAACTGTAATTTTATAGTTCATTCACCATTAGAAATAAATGGCAACCGATACAGGGGCATTTTTGAAAAAGTATTTGAATTGATACTGTATAAGCAATTCAGAACAGCAGCATATTAGACACGAATCAGTAAATAGAATTCAAATTTTCCTCTCCACACATTCTGCAGAAGTGGTATTTATTGGAAAAGAATGTTCCAAGCCTAAAAATGTTATGTGTTTATTTATCTAGTCTTGGATCAAGCTGTGCAATCAAAAGGTTAAACACTTGAAGTATATGATTTTGGCTGCTTAAAACTTGTTTTTAATTTGTGATACCTAATATGTATGGTAGAGTTACCCAAAATGATTTGGGGGGCAAAGTATAAGCTATTTGAGGATTTTCATAAGAAAACTAAGGCAGTAAGAGAAATATAAACTGACTTATGTGGCTACAAACAAGAATTAAAAAGAAAAGTTAAAGAAAATTATGATATTTGATGGAAGATTGAGTTTTCAAATTGTGGCATTATCCAGAAAAAGAAAGAAAAAGAATCTAGAATGAAAGTTAAGAAAATGTGTCCTACTTTGCTAAGTTTTTAATGACCATTTAAAGTTTCCCAATGGAGTTTATCAAACTCCATTGATGAAGTGGTGAGACCAAACCCCATTTTAAAAACTAATGTGTTATTTGTAGAGTAATGACTGCTGAAGTAGAGAAATTATTGAGTTTCGTATAATAACTTTTTCTGTGTAGCCCCGGAAACTTTTATTAGAATTTTAACTAAGTTAACAGTAAAACTTGGGACACCTGTGTGGCTTAGTTGGTCAAGTGTGTGATTCTTGATTTCAACTCAGGTCATGATCTCACGGATCATGAGATCAAGTGCTACATAAAGCTCCATGCTGACAGTCTAGAGCCTGCTTTGGATTTTCTCTCTCCCCCTCTCTCTGTCTTTCTGCTTTGTTCTCTCTCCAAAATAAATAAGTAAACATTAGGAAAAAACAACAGCAAAACACAAAGCATATTTTTATAATATTTTAATTATACAAACATATGGTGCATATTTTGCTAAAATATTTAAAATTATTATTAAAGCTGTTTATACTGGAGAAATTATTATAGTAATTCAGACTGATATTTTAACAAGCATTCATTTTATTTGAAGATAGTCTTATCTTTAAAGAATGGGTATTTGTAAGTTTGTTGCCCATATTGGTTTATCTGAAAGTTGAATTTCAGTTACTTTTCAATTCATCTTCCTAATTCATTTTTATAGTTAATTACAGCAATAATATTAAGGAACCATTCATTGTCATTAATTCAAATTGAAACATTTGTATAGTAAATTTAATAACTTGTAAGAAGCTTTACTAACTGATATAATTATAAAATACTGTACTGAATTTAAATTTAGTAATCTTCGGTAGTTCAAGTTTGTATTGGTAAATAATGTGTCCTACACAGAGGAACAAGGGGGAGAAGAAGGGGGAAATGGTGGGGAAAGGGAGAGAGGCAAACCATGAGAGACTCTTGAATGCTGACAAAAACTGAGGACTGATGGATGTGGGGGGAGAGGGGGATGGGCATGGAGGAAGACACTTGTGGGGATGAGCACTGAGTGTTATGTGGAAACTAATTTGACAATAAACTATTTGTAAAAAAAAAAATAAAAATAAAAAAAATGTATCCTACAGAAACCAAGTCTTACATCTGAAAAGTTGAAGTAAAATTCAATGATTCTACAATCCTGGGGCAGCTTTATAAAAAATTTTTATCTCCCAGAGAATAAAATACCAATCCAAAGACAGAGTCCTTAAGATCAAGAGACCTAGCATTTTTAGATACTGGAAGTATACTGATTTGCACTAAAATTTGAGATAACTAAATAAGATCCTAGTTAGTTGAGCTAGTATTTTTGTTTTAAGTCTATTCATTTATTTTGGGGGAGGGGGCAGAGATAGTGGGAACATGGGCCTCTATCCCACGAACTGAATGCTGAGATCATGACCTGAGCCAAAATCAAGAGTCCAGCGCTTAGCCAACTGAGCCACCCATGCTAGTTTTTTTTTTTTTTGAGGGGAGGGGGTTGTTTTTGTTTGTGTTTGTTTTGTTTTTTTTTACTACAAATGTTAATACTTTGCTTGAGTCTATTGATTTTAGATACTAAAGGTGAATGTTCCAGACTTCTGCTTTTGGATATAATGGAATAACTGTTAGCAAAACAGTGACTTAGGTGTACTAGAAAAATTGAATATTAAATTTTTAAAAATTACTGTAAGAGCATCTGTGACCTTCTGAGCCACCCACAACTTGAGGAGCCAAGATCTGAGAGATAAGGGAGCCACACTGAAAGCGAGCCAATAGTATAGGCCTCACTTTTGTCCTTGGATTATTATAAAGTACTAAAAATTTTAACTACACTCTACCAATTTTGAGTTGTATTTTCATTAACATTCAGTTCAAACTACTTTCTAATTATTTTTGAGATTCTTCTTTGATTCTTGGTTTATTTAGAAGTATGTTGTTATTTCTAGAGAGTTGATATTTTTCTTGATAAAAGATTGTTTTTGGTCTATCTATCTATCTATCTATCTATCTAATTTCTAATGCATAGGTGTTATGGTTCTAATTCAATATCCTGCAGTTCTGAGGTCATATTTTCTATAAATTAAATTATTTTAAATATTCTCATTTACATTTATTTCTTCTATTTAATTTGCTACCCCATATTGGCATTTTCCTTCATAGGAAACTGCTTGTTCTTGTCAGATTTTGTGTAGCTGGAACAAAGTCTTACCAATAGTGTTTACTCCCTTCTAGGAAAGAGAGAGTTCTAGTCTTCTATAAGCTCCATCTATTCATAGTTATAACTTTTATTTGAAAGGCTTTGATAAGCTATTTCATAACATGAGGTACATATGCCATAATGGTGCTAAGTTCTGTCCTTAGTAGAATTTTTAAAATTAATAAATTTTCAGCCTTATTATCTATGTATAAGGTATTCTAACAGCAACAATTAATTTCTTAATCATGAAGAACACAGTAATATAGATGAGGACTTACTAATTATTACTGTCATACAAGTTATATATGTGTATAAACACACACATGCTTTCACAAACACACATATAAGGTTTCCCAATATAAAAATTACAAACATCACACACTAAAACTATTTAAATTATATAAGCACCATCTGGAAAGAAATTATTCCAAGTAGACACACCAATTGGCTTAAATGATGAAAATAATGATATCAATACTAACTAGGTTTTCTGAGTTCAACTATGGATCTTTGTGTCATTATAATTCTCAGATGCATTTTATTTTCAATAAAACATCATGCAAACACACAGTTTATCAAGTCTTATGAGTGCCATTTTAAATGACTTCTCTCATACTGAAATCTTAATCCAGGACTAAATTTTTGTAGTCAGTATCATCTGTGTTTCATCACCAGCATGCTCTGTAGCAGACTTTAAGCTGTCATGATGCAAGATATAAGGGAAAGCTCACATGCTAGGAACTAAAAGTAGAAGAACCCATTTAAAGTCATCCTTAGCTTCTTTGCAGGGAAACCGATAACAGAATATCTACTTTAATCCAACTTTCTTTTAACACATTTTGGGGCGTGATGATTCCATCTGCTAAAGGCATAGTATTTTCAAAATTACCTTCTAGTTTAAACTTACTTTGTGGCTATTTTTATGATAGTAAGCTTCTAACCTATTTTTTTATAATAGTGTATTCACACTGAAATAGCCGATCACGCATGATCTGAATGTTCATAATGATGACCTGTCCAAGAAGAGTGCTGACTGACCTCACTGCCATCTTTGGCAGTACATCTGATACCAGGATGTGGAATATTTTGTCCTGTAATCCTCCACAGATGTTAATTCAAATAGGGATTTCTCCAAAAGTGGGTAATAGCTGGAAAATAGATGATACAAGGAAAATGATAGTTCTTGAAATATCATTCAGTGTGAGTAAATAGTGTGGCCCTGGAGAATCAAACTAGGGATTATGGGTTAGAAATTACTGTGAACCAGATTAAATTCTAAATGAACAGAATTTACTGGCAATTAGATTAGTCAATAACTGTGAAATGAGATGTTTGCAATGGGTGGTGCAGGAGAAAGCTCTGCCCTGGCTAGTGCATGTTGGCATTGCAGATGCAAAGACAAAATCTGAAGCCTGACATTTAGATAAAAGCTTTGTGAGTTGTATAATTTTTAGGAAGTCTCTTAACAATGCTTAGACATAACGTCCTCAGTTAATAAACAAGTCTTGGACAATACATGTCTCCCACATCAAAGACATTGACATATGATAATGATTTATTTGAAACATTGTGAAAACAAAATTTTACTATTAGATTCTCAAGTTGTATTGTATTTCAAACCTTAGACACTAGGCCTCTAAGATGCTTATGCGTAAATAGTTGGAAAAAGCCTTTGTACCAACGATTCTCCTAAGTTACCATAAATTAGTCTATGACTGTCACCAATTCATTGCCATCTTCGGATATTTGGAAAGAGAAGGCTCATAGATATTTCACCATTTGCCAAATTGCTTAGCCAGCAAGTGATTGATTGAAGTGGAATTTGTATCTTGTCCTGTTGGATATTAAAGCTCATGGCCTTTTCCTATGATGTTTCTTTATGAAATCGTTCTTCTAAAGTTAAAAATAGAGGATGGAAGAGGGTCCATTCTTGTATTTTAAGGAAATGTGCTTATTTCTTTGAAGAAATTATGCTCGGGGCGCCTGGGTGGCTTAGTCGGTTAAGCGTCCAACTTTCGCTTAGGTCATGATCTCGCGGTTCATGGGTTCGAGCCCCGCGTCGGGCTCTGTGCTGACTGCCAGCTCAGAGCCTGGAGCCTGTTTCAGTCTGTGACTCCCTCTCTCTCTGACCCTCCCCTGCTCATGCTTGCTCTCTCTCTCTCTCCTAGAAATAAATTAAAAAATTAAAAAAAAAGAAAAATTTATGCCCATTAGAGATGGGGAATTCACAGTAAAGACTGAAATTTCAGTATGTTTATAATAAAGCCATTGTAATGGCCAATACAACTCTCCCAGCCATCTTCTCACCAAAATAGAAGCCAGGACTGTGGTCATTAATTTCATATTATTAGCAAAAACTAGATTTTTCAACCATTACACAGTTCAGTTAATTATGGCACAGAGAAGGGTGTGGATTTGTACCAGCGGCATTTATAAGTCACCCAGGGAAATCAGAATTATACTGCAACTATGTATGTTTTCCTTTTTTATCTCAAATAAAATTAACTCTTTTACTGTTTCCAAAATGTAAACCCATACCTAAGTATCTCTGTTATGCAAATGACTTTACACATCAAGATTCATGGAATATGTATATAATGGACAATGGAAACAATGAGAAATTTGAATTAGGCATAGATAAGTGTTGGACCTTAATAACTAGTGAAAAACTATTGCAGCCGTTTAGACAAGAGAGAATAGAGGCTTGAACTGAAACATGGGTAGTGAGAGGAAAGAGGAAAAGAAATGTAAGGGCAGAAATTGCAGAAATTGGTCATTTACTGGGCTAGAAAAGGAACATGTAATAATAAACATTACATTTGAGAGTTTGATATATTGGCAAACGAGGAGATTTGTGTCATTAGCAAAACAGTAAAAAAAGAACATTGGGAGAGAAGAAATTCACACGCATATGTGAATTCTGAGAACGTGAAATGATAGCGGCGCTTGGGTGGCTCAGTTGGTTAACTGTCCGACTTCAATTTAGGTTATGGTCTGGCCATCCATCTTGCCATCTGTGAGTCCGAGCCCCTCGTTGGGCTCTCTGCTGACAGCTCAGCTTGGGGCCTGCAGACTGCTTAGGATTCTGTCTTCCCTCTCTCTGTCCCTCCCCCATTCACATTCTGTCTCTCAAACATGAATAAACACTAAGAAAATTTTAAAATAATGAAATGATAAGTTCAGATTTGCACAAGGTATATGTGAGATACTTAGAAGAAATCCAAATAGAAGTTTTTTAAAAGTGTGAGTGAGTGGGGGCGCCTGGGTGGCTTAGTCGGTTAAGCGTCCCACTTTCTCTTGGGTCATGATCTCACGGATCGTGGGTTCGAGCCCCGCATCGGGCTCTGTGCTGACTGCCAGTTCAGCGCCTGGAGCCTGTTTCAGTCTGTGACTCCCTCTTTCTCTGACCCTCCCCTGCTCACGCTGTCTCTCTTTCTCTCTCCTAAAAATAAATAAAACATTTAAAAGAAAAAAAAGTGTGAGTGTGTGTGTGTGCGTGCGCGCGGGCGTGCACGCTCAAGGAACCAGGAAATAAGCATTGAATAAAAATATGTGGATTTTTTGAATAATAGAGTCTAAACTAGCTTTGAGTTATATTTTTAGGTCCATATATTTATTCTGAGAGAGAGATGCAAGAGGGGCAGAGAGAGAGGATATCAAGCAGGCTCCGTACTGTCAGCACAGAGACAGATGTGGGGCTTGAACTCATGAATCATGAGATTATGACCAGCTAAACTCAAGAGTTAACTGACTCGGGGCGCCTGGGTGGCTTAGTCGGTTAAGCGTCTGACTTTCGCTTAGGTCATGATCTCGCGGTCTGTGGGTTCGAGCCCCGCGTCGGGCTCTGTGCTGACTGCCAGCTCAGAGCCTGGAGCCTGTTTCAGTCTGTGACTCCCTCTCTCTTTGACCCTCCCCTGCTCACGCTGTCTCTCTCTCTCTCCTGGAAAAAAATAAAACATTTAAAAAAAATTAAAAAAAAAAAAAAGAGTTAACTGACTGAGCCATCCAGACAACCCAATTTCAAGGTATTTTTAATTAATAAATGCCACATTTGAATTAGGAAATAATCTGATAAAGTCACTATTTTGAATTGGTAGCAAACAGTTTGAGTGCTATGGTTTCTGTATTAAAATATTATTCTGATGACATTAAATACTTATTTAATATTTGAGAAGCAGGTTTATATTTTATATTTTCTCTGCAACTGCCATCAAAATGCTTTTCTATCTTTTTATCAAAGTTATTTTATTTTTATAGTTCAGTGTTTTAAAAGATAATAAAAGGGGAAATTACTTCATAATAACCTCAAAGAATAACAAAAAATAAATATGTCACAAGATAATTCAAAACTCTTCATAGGAAAAAAATTAAAGTTTTTAAATGAGGCATAAAGAAAACATATAAAAGGAGATTAATTGCATGGTGAAATATGGGAAAACTACATCATAACATGTCATTTTCCCTGAAGTTAAGCTACAGACTCAAATTACAATCAAAATGCCAATAGAAAGTTATGGGAACTGATAAAAATGATTCTGTTTTGTGTCTGTGGAGGGGGAAGGAGATTAAATTCTCAGGAATAGTCACAAATCTCCTGAACGAATGGGAACAATAAGGGAAGACATGCCCTCCCAGGTATCAGAACTTATTACACCTATAATATGCATGACTGTGAAGGACTCAACCAAAGGGCCAACTAACAGGAAGAAGGTGACCAAAAATAGAATCATGTATATTTGGAACTTTGATGGGTAACAGGGATGATGGATTGGACCAATGGCTAAAAAGAAAAAACCTAAATAAATGAAGAAGCAGAAACAGTTCTCCATAAAGTTGAGGATGAAGTGAAATCATGTTTTACAATACATGTTAAAAACAGACATGAAATGGATTACTCTAAAACCTAACTATAAATATCTGCAGAAAATATAGCTAAATGTCTTTAATTATTTGAGGAGAGAACATTTTCCTTTGTAAGATAGTAAAAACATTGACTCTAAAAAAATAATTATTGTGGCATCTGGGTGTCTCAGTAGGTTAAGCATCTAACTCTTGATTTGGGCTCAAATCATGATCTCACGGGTTATGAGATCCAGCCTAGAATCAGGCTCTGCATTGACAGTGCAGACTCTGCTTGGGATTCTGTCTCCTTCCCTTTTTCTCTGCCTCCCTCCCCAACTCGTACTCTCTCTCTCTCGTACAATAAATAAACTTAAAAAATTTTTTAAGGAAAATAATTATAAATGTAACTATTGCAATAAAGAAACTTGATCATCAAAAGTCACAATAAAAGAAGTAAAAACTGGAAGATATTCACACCATACAAAACTGACACATCATTTACAGCAAGAATATATAAAGAGCTCTGGCAAACTAGTATCAAAAAACAGCCCAATAGAAAAATGGTCAAGATACACAAACATGAATTTAATAGCAAAACATATGGACATTACATACTTGAATAATATTTGACTTTAATAGTGACCATGGAAATGCAAATCAAGACCAAAATTCTATTTTAAACACAAGTGATTGGCAAAATAATAATAATGATAATATTCTGACAATACATCATTGGAGATGTTAATATATCATTAATGTATCTTTAATATATTATGGAAGGAGTACAAACTGTTTACAATCCCTTGAGAGATTGGTAGACATTATTATGGGCTGAATATTTGTATCACACCAAATTCAGATGTTGAAATCTAATGCCCATGTGATGATACTAGGAGATAGAACCTGTGGAAGATAATTAGGTCAAGAGAGTGGACAGAGCCCTCATGAATGGGACTAGTGTCCTTAGAGAAGAACCCAGAGAGCTAGCTTGCCCTCTTTCTGTCATGTGAGAATCTAATGAAAAGGCAGCCATCTGCAACCTAGAAAAGAGCCCTCCCTGGAACCTGACTCTGCTGGCACCCTGATCTTGAACCTCCAGCCTCCAGAGCTGTGACAAATAATTTCCATTGCTTATAAGCCACACAGGCTATAGTACTTTGTTATAGTCACTTAAAGTGACAAAGATGGGGATTTTCCTTATAGTTGAATATTTATGTCTTTACGATACATAACTTCTGCCCTAAATATATATCCCAGAACCTCTTGTACTTTTTCCAGAAATAACATGTACAATAACAGTTGCAGCCAACATTTATCAATTAGCAAAAGAATAGGAAACAACACAAATGTCTGCCAACCTTAGATACAAAAACATGTCATGTTTACAAAATAATTATTGAATAACGATCAAAATAAATGAATTTTGCTTTTATGCAGCAATATATTATGCAACCTGGAATCAGGTTGCAACAGCTCAGCAATATAAAGTTATTCTTTAAAGGAATATACATAATGGAGCACCTGGGTGGCTCAGTCAGTTAAGCCTCCAACTTTGGCTCATGCCATGATCTCATGGTCCATGGGTTCGAGCCCTGCATCAGGGGCCCTGTGCTGACAGCTCAGAGCCTGGAGCCTGCTTTGGATTCTATGTCTCCCTGTCTCTGCCCCTCCCTTGCTCACGCATTCTCTCTCTCTCTTTCTCTCTCTTTCAAAAATAAACATTAAAAAAAAAGAATACACTTAAGTGGAATTAAATTATGTGAAAAAGGGAAGCAAGAAAATGACAAATATTATTCAAAGACCATGGATAACTCTGGCAAATGGAGGCAAATGTTAATTGGTGGAGAAATCATATCCTGAGATAAGGTCAGTGTTATATAACTCAATGGTAAATGGCATGTATGGACCGATGATTAGAACTAATGATTAGGCATAAGCTTGTTCTCTGCACCTGAGACCTAAAATCAAACTTTGAAACCACTTCTTTCTACAAAAATATAAACAAGCTCAAACATTAGTATAAATATTTTGAAATACTTGAGTACCCATGAGCATGGTGACTTCTACTACAATGCTTAACTACATTAGAAATTTTGGTCACAGGTATGTAAGAAAAGTACTGTTAGCTAAAATACTATGTGATTAATTTTTTTCACTTCATCTTACATACCACTGAGCAAAAGAATAGACACTCAATAACTACCTCTGTCTAAAGAATGAATATGAAAACAAATGGTTGAAAGTTTACTTACTAACCCATGATACAGCAATTAAAATCCAAAGAGTTGGCTTCAAACACCTAATGACAGATTTTCTAAAAAATTTTAGTCCAAATTAGGATTTTTAAAACAATGTTTCTTTGTTTTTAATGTCTATTTATTTTTGAGAGAGAATACAAGCAGGGGAGGGGCAGAGAGAGAAAAATACACAGAACCTGAAGCAGGCTCCAGACTGAGTTGTAGGCACAGAGCCAGATGCGGGGCTCAAACTCACGGACTGTGAGATCATGACCTGAGCTGAAGTCAGACACTTAACCAACTGAGTGACACAGGCAGCCCAAAACAATATTTCTTAAAAAAATGGATAGTTGCATTAAAACAGTGAAGACATTAGCTTTTGTATTGTTTTGTTTCAATGAATGACTTTCAGTTAAGTGTGTAGGCACACATTCTACTTGATTTGTTTTAATTAAATTCACAGGTCCTGCATTTCCCTCCATAGTATCACTTTGTTTTCCTGAATAGATTCATTAATACAAAAAATATTTCATGTTTCATGAACATTTCTAGCAAAGATTTCTAGGAGGGGCGCCTGGGTGGCTCAGTCGGTTAAGCGTCCAACTTCAGTTCAAGTCATGATCTCATGGTTGGTGAGTGCGAGCTTCATGATGGGCATCAGCACAGAGCTCACTTCAAATCTTCTGTCCTTCTCTTTCTCTGTCCCTCCCCAGCTTGTGCTCTCAATCTCTCTCAAAAATAAATATTTAAAAAAATGTTTAAAGGGTTTTTTTAAGAGAAAAGATTTCTAGGAATTAGTCAATTGAAAGTATTTAATATGGTTAATATGATCTAGTTGCTGAAAAATTTCAAAAGCCACTGATTAGGACAGTAGGGTCAGAAAAGGGAATGCAGAACCATCAAAGGTGGTAGGTAAAATGGGGGCAAAGTGCAAACTAATTGTGAGAATTTTATGGTCGTTGTTAGACTTAAAGACGGACTGTGTGTGCAAGTTGAGGTAAGAAAACAGAAAAGACTATGTATAGATGAAGTAGGAAAGATAAAATCTGGAGACATAGTATGAAGTGCCTTGAATGTCACAGCAGAGGATGTGTTTTATTGCACTGCCAGTGAAAACCTAGTGAAATCTATGGACCATGGGAGTGACATTATCAGATCTGAATCTGAAAATTTCCTCTGGATTATACCTATTTATCTTTTAATTATAATGAAACATGGATTTAGACAGTAAGTTGTATGTAAAGGCCATTTCAAAGAATATGTATCAATTTGGAGAATATTTTATTTTTTTAAAGGTTCTATATTGAATGGATATAAATGATTTTCTTTTGTCTTAGTTGACAACAAATATCTAATGTATTTAGAAAGAACTTGCTAGAAGATTCCATATTGGTTTCCCTTCTACTCAAAAATTATCTAAACGGTACCCAAAGGTATCTAAAAGTACATAAAATCCTCATTTCAGAGTAGTAGTTGCCATGATGTACCATCAGATCACTTCTTCATGACTGAAGCACTCATTTCTCCAGCTTCCAAGAGTGTTGTCTGCTGACGACTCACAGGCACGTTCCTCTGGGAATTGCCACCAGTCAAAAGAAACTGCCTTGCCCAAGGTTATGTCTCATACTTAAGGTACTGGGTAGGCATGTGCAATTGTAGGAGAGAAAAGCAATTATGCTCATATGTAAATAGTTTTCCTTTTCACAAAAGCATTAGTATGTAGGTGAAGCAATGAAAATCTTTCCGTTTTGATATTTGAGGACATCTAAGCAGGAATAGCAAGGATTTTGTGGACCCCAGTACTGTCCAGACACTTGATATGTCTTCTGTGTTTACACTGAGGTCTGACAAGGTGTCTGACCTAAAGCTCAGTAAGTAGCTGGCCACTCCCTTTTAGATGAGGCCCACCTCAGCCAACCCTCTCAGAGAGCAGTGATGCTGCTGCCAGGGAATTTGGAGTCAATAACACCATACGGAGCCATCCAAGACAGAATCCGCAAGCAAAGAAATTGCTGAGCACTGATGCTCTAACAGTGGGGAAGGATCAATGTCACACTGGGTTTGATGGGCTAGTCATATACAGTGGCATCTGGAGAAAATTTTTAGTGGTCACATTTTAATGTTGAAATCATATTCTGTATGTACACAAAAACACGGCACACTGTAAAAAATCTAAAGGAATATTTATTTAAAAATGAAAAGCTTTTTCAAAACAATTTTTTTTTCTGAAAATAAAATAACATCTATGTCAGGAAGGTCAGGTGAGTCTTTTATATATGTAATGTCTACCTAACACAACACATTTGCTATAGAGATCCTCCTATCTTGATCTATACATTCGTCAACTTCACAAGTAGAATAAACATTAAAAAACTTTTTTTAAATCACATTTGGGATCTGATCTGACTAATGAAAATCAGTGTCTTTTGCTTGACAATTGATCTGCTCCTGTAGCTTCACACTCAAGTATCTTACTTTTACTTTACTGGCTCATGCTTAGCATCATGTGAGAAGAGAAAGCTTCCTGGGACTTAACAAAAGACCCATCCATGTAGAGGGAGGCAGGACTAAGCATAAATTTGTTCAGCAGACATAGAGGTTAAACCTAGATACACTGACAGACAGTGTAGAATGAGGAAACAGAAAAATACTTTGGATGGCAGAAAGAAATTTTACATAATTGCAAAGAGTGTGTGGTCATGAATAACAAAGAATTAGGTTCAAGCCACTTGACACTTGATGTGTCTGACATAGGCAAATTACATAAACCTTCTAATCCTCCTAATGTGTAAAATTAGGACCATAATGAAAACTTTCTATGATTTATTGTGAGGATAAAATGAGATAATACATGCATAACTGCTTGAATTGTGCGTGAAAAGAGTAAAAACACAATATAAGTTATAATGTTATTACAAGTCAATATTCCTACTTGAGAATTAGGCATCCTGGACCTGCTTTACAATTTGACACAAGTGCTCTATCTTGAACAGTCCTAGTTCATCCACAGCAGAATTTCCTAGAAGTACAAGAAAAGCTGGAAAACAACACTGGGCACATAGGGACATGCAAACTTTTCCCATTTTAATATGTATTTTAAAGATGGTTTCCAAAGAACACATTGTTTTAAATACCCAAGTGAGAGAGCCTGGGTGGCTCCGTCATGATCTCACAGTTTGTGAGTTCAAGCCCTGCCTCCGACTCTGTGCTGAAAGCACCAAGCCTGCTTGGGCTTCTGTCAGCCCCTCCCCTCCTCTCTCTCTCTCTTTCTCTTTCAAAATAAATAAATAAGCTTGAAAACCATGATCAAAGTGAAAATGAAGTTTAATCCTTGATGCTAAGATTATGTTTGTTTATTCTTTTTGCATCTATCTTTAATTAGAAAAACAATCAAATGGGAAAAATAGAAACTACTAAATAATTGATCATTAAAATCGGTTATATATATGGAAAAAGACATAATGTAGATATATATGTTCTTCACTCTACATGCAAAAATTAACCCACACAAATTAAAGACAAATAATAAAAAACCAAACTTTAATCATTTCACAATTTTAAAAAAGTCCCACTGTAAATCATAGAAGGTGCCCCTAGACTCTTTGCTTTCCTTTCATCCTGGATTCAACATGGAAATTAACACTTTTTAATAAGGTTTTTATAATTATAAATTATAAAATTGATATAAATTATATCAATGACATATATGAAATCTGTATTATTTTTAAGCAAATGTTGATTGCTGGGTCAAAGAATATGCATATGTGTTCCAAATTATGCTCCATATGATTTCATGAACTTACAGTCCCCACAACAATTTGTGGGTGTATTTTCTTCTTCTCAAATTCTATTATCAATATTATGCAGTTGTTGCCATCATATGTGACGCATTTTCTTATTTAATTTGCATTCTTTTTATTGTGAAAAATGCACCGCTTAGACATTTTTAAGTTCTCATTTTTGTTTTGCTTTGTTTTGTTTTCCCATGTGAACTATCTTTTGGCAATAGAGTCCTTTGTCTTTTGTTTTTTAAATTCTTTGTATATTGGGGCACCTTGGTGGTTCAGTTGGTTCAGAGTCCAGACCCTTGATTTCGGCTCTGGTCATGATGTCATAGTTCATGAGATGGAGCCCCACAGCAGGTTCTGCACTAACAGCATGGAGCCTGCTTGGGATTCCCTCTGCCAGTCCCTCTCTCCCTTTTCCAAACCACCCCACCTCAAAATAAATTAATTAACTTTGGGAAAAAATGCTTTGTATATTAAGAGAACCAGTTCTTTGCCTTTTGGATGTGATCTAAAATAATTTCTACCTTGTCATTACTTTTGGAATTTTAATATATTTTTTCTGTGCTTTAATTTTCTATCGAAGAAGATGCAACAAAATATAGTCAAATCTCTGAATCTTTTGTGAGGTTTATCCCCTTGCATATGTTGCCATGTCTAAAATTTCTGTTTCTGTCCCAGATTTATCATTTTAAAATCCACATTTTTTTCTTCTAATAAACTTCTGGTCTCATTTTGACATTTAAATATTGGATTCATGTGGCATTGCTTCTGATACAAGTAGTGAAGTTCCAAGTTATTTTCTACAAACTGTTAGCCAGTTGTCATAATGAATACTTAATTTTCTACCAAATTATTTGAAATGTATTTTTGTGCACCTATGGAATTATCATACATATTTTGTTCTATTTTTGATCTTCCCATTATATCTAAGTAATATACATATGTCTTCATATATTAGTCTCAAACTAGGTTAATTGCTGTACCATTGTGTTTAAATAAACAGAAAGATTACTTTGTTTCTTTGATCTACCTGTCAAAAATTTTATGAACAGTATTCACACATATTTGAAAATAATTCTCTGCATGATTAATTATTTCCACAAATAATTAATTTTTAAAAGTAGCTTCTAGAGGAAGGGGCTATAATTGTCACAGAAATGTCTTTTGTGTATAAATGTATGTTGGCTAAATAGTAAACTATATCATAGGGAATCATCATATGAAGGAATAAGTGGCATGAGTTTCCATTTATTCAAATATTTTTATATTTCAGATTAATTCATGCTCTAGAGATGCAAATAATTTTTGTTAAATACACATCTAAGGCTTTTGTCATGATTACTGTTAATGAGAAATATTAGCCATTTTGGGATGCCTGGGTGGCTCAGTCTGTTAAGCGTCTGACTTCAGCTCAGGTCATGATCTCACGGTTCGTGGATTGGAGACCCGCATCAGGCTCTGTGCTGACAGCACAGAGCCCGGAGCCTGTTTCAGATTCTGTGTCTCCCTCTCTCTCTGACCCTGCCTTGCTCATGCTGTCTCTCTCTCAAAAAAAAAAAAAAAAAGGAGAAATATTAGCCATTTTATTTGATATTTTTGACATACAAAAAGTATTTTTTGACATCTTATTTTAAAATTAGTAAATTTGATAAATGGTCTATTTCTAGTACATTTGTGTAAACCATTTCCATGTAAAGCACAAAAAACTTATTATTTTGTTTTCTAAGTAACCGACCTTGAAATACAATAAATTATTTTTTGTCTCCCTCCTATCTTTTATTTATAAATCTCTTCCCTTTTTTACAAGTACTCTAAGGCATGTTAATTTGCTAAATAATTCACACTAAAGATAGTGCTGATTATGTGGTTGAAATTATATATATTTTACTATATACCTGCTACCTATATTATTCTACTTCAATAATGTCAAAATTAAAAGAAATATTATTTTTATTTTCTGTCATTTAAAATGGTAAATTGTACTCATTAATTTTCTAGCTTGGTATTTCTTATATTCTTAAAATCCATGTCACGGTTTTAGAATATGATATATATTTCTTGATGTTTATTTTCCAATATTCAATTTTTACATTTAAATTCACTAATGAAATTAGGGTTTTTTTTGTTTTTACTACTATTTTTGTCATGTGAAGTAGTCTTAGGTTACCATCAAAAATGAATTTGGAAAACTTTTTTTCTCTACTGTGTATTGTGGCATTTTCAATTGTACCAGAATTATCTCATTTCTGGGATGATAATTCATTGAAATAACTCACTGATGCAAACTTCTTGTCCCAAGGAATATCATTCCTTGTAATTTCTCAGAATTTTCAGACATTTGAATTAAAAATATCCTTTGGTTTTTAAGATACAGTTTGGAAATCTCTGTGTTCCTATAAAATAAGCATCATCAGGTCATTCAAATTTCTGTGCATAACATTGAGCACATGATACTTTACATTTATTTTAATTTTATTTGTATCTATATATCTTTATTAATTTTTATGGATCATTTTCAATAGTCTTGAATCTTACTTTTTTCTTTTTTATTGTTTCTTTTTTTATATCTTTTTAATGTTTATTTATTTTTGAGACAGAGACAGAGCACGAGTGAGGGAGACACTCCCACTCTCCCAGAGAGAGAGAGGGAGACACAGAATCCGAAGCACCTCCAGGCTCTGAGCTGTTAGTACAGACCCCGGCATGGGCTTGAACTCAGGAACCAAGAGATCAGTACCTGAGGCAAAGTTAGACACTAAACTGACTGATCCACCCAAGAATACCAATCTCTTTTTCTAGAACAGAAACACTGCAGTTTATATAGTCTTCTTCATCAAATTATTGCTTCATTCATTCATCTGTCTATTCATTTAACAAATCTCTTGTCTATATGCTACAATACTATTAATTTGTGCTTGAGGCACATCAATAAACCAAACATACCAACGTCCCTGCACAGTGTAAATTCCATTTCAGGGAGTTGGAGACATGGGGGAAAAACATGATAAATAAATGATACAGAATGTTTGAATATGACGACTGCTATAGGAAAAAAAAGAAGAAATATAGCAAGGAAAGGAAGGCAAATGTGGAAGGTGGTGTGAGGAAAGTTGGAGCGTTAAATAGGATGGCAGAGTTGGTCCCCCTTTAGAAGGTCACATTGAGCAAAAACTGGGAGAAACTGAAGAAGGTTGTCATGCAACCACCTCGAAAAAGGTGGAAGATAAGGGCACCTGTGTTGCCTGGTAGGTTAAATATCTGACTTCAGCTCAGGTCATGATCTCACAGCTTGTGAGTTCAAGCCCCACATCAGGCTCCATATTGACAGTGCGAGCCTGCTTGGAATTCTCTCTCTTTCTGCCCCTCCTTCTCTCTCCATCTCTCTCTGTTTCTCTCTCCCTCAAAATAACTAAATAAGCTTAAAAAAAAAAACAGAAAAGGCAGAAGGAATATATAGTATAAGCTCTCAAAGGGAAGGCATACTGGAATATCGGAATATAAGAAACCAATGGTTAGATCTGTAATCAAAGGGATGAGATCAGAGAATTAATAAAGAGGTAAAAGATGTGAGGCTTTATGTCATTCAAAAAGTTTTAGTTTTTCCTCTGAGTGAACTGAAGAGCCAATGGAAAGTTAGAATGGAAGCATGATGTCTATAGTCACATGAATTTTATAAAAACATAGACAATTATATATTTGTTCTTCTTTTCCATTGAAAAACTTCTCCATTATTGAGGAATATTTTAATTTTTATTTTGCTTTCGAAATTTTTTACTATTTTTTAAATTTCAGTAATTTGGTTTAACAACCAGACTATTTCTTTATTGCCTGTGATGATTAATATGATGTAACAACTTGTCTGGGCCAGAGTGCCCAGATATTTGGTCACACATTATACCGGGCATTTCTGTGAAGGTGTATTTTGTATGAAATTAACATTTAAATTGAACTTTGAGTAAAGCCAAAGTCCTCCATAATGTGGGTGGGCCCAACCCAATCAATTGAAGGCCTTAATAGACCAAAGATGGATGTCCTCTAAGCAAGACGCTCTACCACCTGACTGCCATTGGCTTTTGAACCACAACTCATCCCAGACTCTGCAGCCTGCTGGCCAACTCCATCAGATTTTGGATTCACCAAGTTTCCACAATTGAGTGGGCCAATTCCTTAAAATAAATCTCTTTATATTCACATCCTATTGATTCTCTTTCTGGGGAGAATCCTCACTAATATACTGCTGTGCTAACTTTTGAGTGAGATCAGTTCTAGATGGTTCAGCAGTTTGCTGAAGCATGTTGTGGAGAGAGGCAAAGAGAATGATCCCACAGCAATGAGGAATTGGGGATAATTCTTTAAAATACTTGCTCACCGATTTTGCCTTGTTCATACATCTGCCCTTGGTTTTCAGCCTTCTTCTCTGTTCAGTTCTCCACAAGGTACTTTCAGTGATGTTCTACCATTTACTATTTAATTTTTTAAAATGTTTTATTTTTTCTAGGAGAGAGAGAGAGAGACAGCGTGAGCAGGGGAGGGTCAGAGAGAGAGGGAGTCACAGACTGAAACAGGCTCCAGGCTCTGAGCTGGCAGTAAGCACAGAGCCCGACGCGGGGCTCGAACCCATGAACCGCGGGATCCTGACCTAAGCGAAAGTCGGACGCTTAACCGACTAAGCCACCCAGGCGCCCCATACCATTTACTATTTTAAATCTCTGCTACCCCTGCTCTGGTCAGCGATAGCAAAGTCAAAAGTCACATTTACCTCTTCCTCTAGCCTGTCTCATCTCACAACCATTTCTCAAAATGAGATTGTTAGGCAATAGAAACTGAAAATGTCTCATTTCCTTTCTTGTTACAGTTAGTCTCTTTTTAGTGTCCTATACCTCTCACCACAGTCTTGAACCTTGTAATTCAAAGCAAATATTTGTAGGGGTGTTTGGGTGGCTTAGTTGGTTAAATGGCCAACTTTTTTTTGGCTCAGATCGTGATCTCAGAATTGATGAGGTCAAGCCCCGCATGGGGCTCTGTGCTGAGGATAAAGCCTGCTTGAGATTCCTTCTCTCTTCCTCTGCCCTCTCTCCCCACTCATGCTCTGTCTCTCTAAATAAGTAAACAAACAAATAAAAATTGCAGAATGGTTCTTCCATTTCCTTTACTTTCTCAAGAAGTCGTAAAAGTGACACATATGCATGCAATTCTCTTATAATCTTTCCGTTTCATCCAAACTCTACTGTATTTGGCTGAGATATATCACAATTCTGGTTTTTACTTGTGTGATTATCCTAGTGTCATTAGAAAAATGAGTTAGTCTTTAAGTTGTTTTCAGTTAGTTTTAGAGGATTAAACTTATTCGTTTGTAGGGCTGCCCATGAAAATATTTCTCATGGAGATACAGCTCTTGCCACTAAGTTCCAAAGCATGTAGTGATCACTTTTTGAAAAACAAAACAAAACAAAACTTCTAGACATTAATTTTTCAGGAATGAACTCATTGCATACTCAAAGTATTTATGAAGTATGTTTTATTACTTACATCAGCAACTAAAGATGATAAAATTAAGTAAACGTAACATAACATAGCAGAGCTGTGATAAGCAAGAAGACTTGAAACTGGGTGTTTAAATTCCAATCCAGTGTTTTTCCTCTGCTGCCATGATGAGTTTCTCAGTTTACTTTTTCCATGTTTGATACTCTTAATCCTGAGCTGATCCAGATTTTCCACTGAACTTTCAGCAAGAGTCCTACATTTATCGTGTAATACTGGTTATCTCTAAGTCTTATTTTTGCTCAAATTGATAAATAGGATAACAACAGAATTGAATACAACAATGAAAACAATGCAATAGAACTCACTAACTTGCTAAAAGCATTCTTCTGTATTGCCTGGGATTTGTTTTTAGTCTAGACATTTCTTGTGCTTTAAGAACAAGAAAACAGTTTGGACTTAAAAGAAAATTTAGGGCATTTATTATAATTATTTGTTGAATTATTCTCAGTACCATAGATAATACTAAGAAAAATAGCTGAAATTTTGCAGCACTTACTTTATACTAGGTACTGTTCTAAGTTTTTTGCATACATTAAGTAATTAAATCCTCAAATAATAGCATGAAGTAGATATTACTATTATGTTTGTGTTATAGACAAGGATATCACAGCATGGGATTGTTGACCAACCTACCCATTGGCAAAAGTTCAAACCAAATTGCCAACCTAGGCAGTCTGGCTCTAACATGATAAAATATTAGGAATTCATTTTATTTTGGGGTTTTCTAAATAGGTCATCAAATAAATGAAAGATCACATGTAAAACTATAAAACTTTAGTAAAAAAACAGAGTCCTTTAGAAAAGTTGGCATTAATACTTCAAAATAATTTTGCAAGTTAAATTTAAGTATAAATATACCTTCAACAGTTTAATTCTAAAAGCAAAGTCAACAACTGATTTTTCTGTAGATTGCAGAAAAAAAGAACCATATTTGTTACTGCTAATAATCCAACTGAAATAATCCAACTTTATCATCATGGCTCAAATGTAAAGGGTGGAAATGAACTAATTAGCTACAAATTTTTAAAATAATATCCTAAATGGGAGAATTTTTTTAAAACCTCTGTTTATATATGGTTGCAAGGTTTGCTTTAACATTGTTAACCAGTTTTATTCATGATTTATAATTGGACATTGTGTTATGCTATCCTCAGGTACAATTTATCTATATCCATCACAGAGGAAAAAAGAAAAAGAAATTACAACAAACACCAACCTACTTTTCTTTTCTTTTTTTTTTTAAGTAGGCTGTGGTTTTTTATGTTTTATTTATTTCTAGGAGAGAGAGAGAGAGCGTGAGCAGGAGGGTCAGAGAGAGAGGGAGTCACAGACTGAAACAGGCTCCAGGCTCTGAGCTGGCAGTCAGCACAGAGCCCGACGCGGGGCTCGAACCCATGAACCGCGAGATCATGACCTAAGCGAAAGTCGGACGCTTAACCGACTAAGCCACCCAGGCGCCCCCCAACCTACTTTTCTTAAAGGTACATCAAATTGCCTGCAAGTTTTAAGCAGTCCATGCTTTTATTTTTTTATCGTTTTGGTTTTGACTATTCACTTTTCTATTACCATCTTAACAAATGTGAAAAAGTCAATCTAAGAATTTCTTAAAATATGAAAACTTTATTATTAAGTAGCACATTTTTATTGAGATACGGAATATACAAATAGGCAACAGCCAGATCATATATAAAAATAAATCTCTGACACCCCCCCCCCATCTCCTAATCTACAGCAACTAGTCCAGGAAACCCAAGCTATATTTTATAACAACCAACTCAAGAAGCTGACCTGCATTCTGTAAGTCTGACTTGTAGAAAGTCAGACTGCTATATCTAGCAAGGGACCTAGAAAGTCAAACAATAACCCTCATAATAATTGACCCCAAATGGCCAGAAGTTGACAATAACTGACAGCTTCTTTAATTTCTGACCCTGCTTTTAACTTAGGGCCAACTAGGGAAGTCAAATATACACCTCTAACCAATCACATATGATGACCCACTTCTAGTTAGTCCACCTTTAGCTTCCTCATGCCAATAACCTCCAATCAAGGCATATATGAGTCTGCCCATTTTCTATTATAAAACTTTCCCACTTGTTGGGAGCTATTCTGAGCCCACTAGTCGAGAAAACTCCTGGTGAGGTTAAAGCAAGTTTGCACGGTCTCTTGACAATTAGATGATGACCGATATCCACCCCCACTCAGTTATTTCTGCTTGAGCACTGACCCCTAAGGTACCTTGTTGATCAATATCGGGAGTGACTTGTCCCCTTATTCTGGCCCTGGTATGATGATTGCACCTTGTGAAGGAACTTATTGTGGGAACAGACATCATGTCTCCAGAAGGTCCTGTTTCCCTCCATACTTTCCCTGGAGCTATGAACAGGCTAATGACCCTTACTCATAAAAGATTGACCTTTACATATACAATTCTGTTTCTACCGTTGCATTAGTCCAAGATGTTCATACAGCTCAACATGTAAATCAACTAACCAAAAATGTCTTTCATGCCCTAGCTATTCAAGAAATCATAAAAGAAGACACAAAAGTAAATGCCCTCGAAGAGGCTATTCTATGTGTTGGAAATGAGCTAAACTCTTTAAAGGTATCATTGGCTCTCTGGTGCAATAAAGCATATAACTGGAAAATCAAGTCTTGCCTGGAGACAAAGAGGCTAACTTAGAGAGATGGAACAGATAAGGGCAAAAGTAAGTTAGTACATACACCTTTGCTAACTCATGGTGTATAGCAGCCCCTTCCCTAAGGCCTACATTCCGCAAACACCTTCTCTTACAGCTGTGATGAGAATGGATAAGAGTATCTACAAACCTATGACTTAATCTTAGTGTTATTAAAATGTGAACACCCTGTCATTTTCTTAGTTACTATAAGTTACAACCTCACTATAATTAGGGCACTTCTGCAAGAAAACTTCTGTAAAACCTGTTTCTGTACATTTTCCAAAAACATCTTATTTTGGAACCATCAATTGTAAAAATTCCATTTTCTGATGCCATGTTAACATTTGACCTATAAATAAAGACACAGATAGGACGGAGATGCCTGTCTGGTGATCAGAAAGGATCTCGGGTTTCTCTCACTCCCTCTTGCCAACACCGTCCATCCTTCAGGGACCCCTGGACCTGCCGGAGCCGGCCTCTGACACCCACTCCTCTGCCTGGTTTTGAGTCTGCCAAAATGTAAGGGATGGTGGCTGACTCCCCTACCATTGCAAACTCTTAGGAAATATCCTTTGCTTGTTCTTACCTGGTTGGTCTTCATTTATTTCCACATTATATATATAAATTCATGTAATTTCAAACTGTTCTACCGAACCTAAAATACCCCTGTTTATATTTATATAAATATATGTTGAAACATATGAGCCATTTTTGTTGTTAGACCATAACAAATATGTTAGACCATATAAAAGATAGAAATTGCACTCTGAAAGGGTAGTTATAGCCAGTTCCCAATTAACATGGGACTTGAAAAGAAGGGGGTAAAATAGTGCACAATCCTTAATTAAAGCTTAGTAAGTGTGAGAAATTTTCACATGTAAGAATTTTTTCTTGTGAAAGAGAGAGTTTTAAAGAGTAAAAAATATAATTCTAATTAGTATTTATTGAATAGTTATGTGTTTGGCAATGTTTTGAGCTCTTTATTGTATTATTTCTTGTAATCCTTATAGAAACACAGTAAGTTAACATTTTTAAAAGTGTGAAGGCTAAAGTTCAGAAAAAATGATTTTTTCCAAGCTCATATGCTAGATTATGTAAGGAGTGAGACATGACTAGAGAACTCTTTGACCCCCAACTCTTGCCTTTAATCACTCTGTATAGTGTTACCATTCACTGAGTACTACTATATACCATCCACTCAGGTCTGTGACGTGTTCAAGGCCAAGAACAACTATGATATGAAACCAGAAGCCAACATTAGTTCTACTAGAGCTGTGCTTTTTTCAGTGTATTATATCACTCTGTACTACCTGAAAATATTCACTCATCTCTGAGGGCTTTTTTTCCCCCACAAATTAATACAGGAAATTGTATACCTCTCGTTGTTAAAGTTATCTAATGAAAACAACAGGATTAAAATGGTAGAGAAAATAATCTTAATTCAGTGTTTTGCAAACTATGTTCCTAGGTTAGCATTATTGGTATTATCTGGGAATTTAATAGAAATGAAGGCACGGCACCAAGACTTACTGAATTATAAAATTTAGTAATGAGGCACCTCAATCTTGGGTTTGATAATGTAAATCTGATGTTCACCAAAATATGTGAACCTCTTGCCTAGTATTTGACCAGCAGCAGAAATCACTTTTCAAATACCTTGAGTTAATTATGGGCTCTTAAGTTCTGGTGGTCCTCCACTATTTTTTCTTTGACATCAGTTTTGTAGTCAAAATTTTAAAACTATATCATGTGTGGGGCACCTGGGTGGCTCAGTCGGTTAAGTGTCTGACTTCGGCTCAGGTCATAATCTCATGGTTTGTGGGTTCAAGCCACACGTCAGGCTCTGTGCTGACAACTAGCTCAGAGCCTGGAGACTGCTTCAGATTCTGTGTCTCCCTCTCTCTCTGATCCTCCCTTGCTCATGTGCTCGCTCTCTCTCTCTCTCTCAGAAATAAAACATTAAAAAAATTTAAAAAACTATATCATGTGTTACACATTCCCTTCTTTTTTAATTTATCCATTTATTCAACAAATTTATATGGAATGCCACAGAGAGAGTCATGGTCCCTGCTCCCCAAAAGTGTACAATATAAAGGATGAAACTCACAAACGAGTAGGCCATAAAAGTATACTTTGTGCTATATGCAATAAGAAAAGTACAGTATGCATGTTTCTTGATTTTTTCCTAAAACTTTGAGTATGTTTCACTACCTACAAACTATACTCTGAAATCCTGATAAGCCAAGCCTAAATAAATCCTCTTTCTATTATCCTATGTAAACTCCAACTTCAGTCACTGTCCTTGCATACATTCTACAGATCCTTTACTTTTCTCATCTTCTTCCCAGAAATTATCTCCTACATGCTCCCTGGTGAGTTATTTCCAACTCATCAAAATAGGTCCATGATAAATTCAAAAAATGTCTTCTAATTTCCATTTTCTATGCTCCACATCATTTTCTAGACTTATCTCTGTCACTTCTCCCTCACACTTCTTATTCTATGGCCTCAGTTATTATTATTTTTTTGAAGTTTTTATTTAAATTCCAGTTAGTCAACATACAATGTAGTATTAGTTTCAGGTGTGCAATAGATTCAACACTTCCATACAACACCCAGTGCTCATCACAAGTGCACTCCTTAGTCCTCGTCACCTATTTCACCCCTCCCCCTCCCCACCTGCCGTCTGGTAACCCCAGGTTTGCTCTCTATAGTTAGAGTTTGTTTCTTGTTTTTCTTCTCCCTTTTTATCCTGTTAGTTCATTTGTTATTAATTTTAATTTCAGAATATTTGTTCACGCCATTCTCTTAGCTAAGAATGACCTTTGTCATAGCACAACTTCTCAGTAGCATATTCAATTTTTAAAGCAAACATAAATCACCTTTTCTGTGAAGACTCCTTATCAGAAAGAATACTCACCCAGAATTGTTCTAGTCCTTATGGTTTCTAATACACACATAAAATCAATCATATACTAGGTTGTGGGAGATTTATATATAGAACTCATCTCCTTTACTAAATGGTAAACTCTTGAAAGGCCAGTCTGAGTTTTATATATCTTAAATTCTTTATATAACCTAGCATCATATTTTGCATATGGGTAAGTTATAAGAATTTTCATAATCATTTATTCTTTGAAAACTTACATCTTTCTTTAATTTTTAAAAGAGTAATATTGCTTCTGACCTTAAAAATATGTAATTGTAGAAATACAAATATATAAAATAATAATAATAAAATGATTACATATAATTCCACCAGCAAAAACTGAAAATAGTTAATATTTGTATGTATCTTTTATTTTTAATGTCTCTGTTTGTTTTTGAGAAAGATCATGGGAGAGAGAAGAGGGGCAGAAGGAGAGAGAGTGAATTTTTTTTTTTTTTTTTGGAGAGAGAGAGAGAGAATGGGAATGGGTAAGGAGCAGAAAGAAAGGGAGAGAGAGAACCTTAAGCAGGTTCCACACTGAGCATGAATGTCACAACTGTGAGATCGTGACCTGAGCTGAAACCACGAGTCTAATGCTTAACCAACAGAGCCACCCAGATGTCACAATGCCTCTGTATGTTTAGATCCATGGATTATTGTATCCATTTTCACCTAAACTTTGGTGTCTAATGTTTTAGCATATCAGTAAATGTATTAGAAGCAAAATTGATATGCCTTTTCTTCAATGTATTGTTTTCTTCTTACTTCTAGAGATAGTCCCCCTCCTATTTTCATTGGAATTATTGAGTAAAATGGTGTAATCTCCTGAATTATTTTATATTTCTCATTGTGACAAGAAGAGTTATTTAATTATATTAAGATTTGGGGCACCTGGGTGGCTCAAGATTAAGTGCCTGACTTTGGCTCAGGTCATGATCTTGTGGTTTGTAAGTTTGAATCCCACGTCCGGCTCTGTGCTGGAGCCTGCTTCAGATTCCATGTCTCCCCCTCTCTCTGTATGTCTCTCAATAATAAAAAAATGTTAAAAGAAATTTAAAAATTATATTAAGACTTGATTGATCTGACTTATTGACAAAACTTGTCAAAGACTTCAAAAAATAAGTCAAAATCATGCTTATTATTTGGGGAGAGGGCCACCATTTTTAAAAATCTTCACTGAAGTATAATTCACATACTATAAAATGCATTTTTTAAAGTTATGTTTTCTTGTAGTATATTCAAAATGGACACCCATCATTATAATCTAAGTTTAGAACATCTCATCACCCCCAAAAAGAAAAGTCATTTCCCATCGACCCTCCATGTATCAATACTTCATTATTTTTTTATATCTGAAAATATTCCATTATATGGGTATCCCACATTCATTGTTTATCCATTTATTTGTTGATGGATATTTGGCGTGTTTCAATTTATGAACTATTATGAGTAATGATGCTATAAATATTTGTGTGTGAAATTCTCATGCAGACATATGCCTTCATGATTCCGAATAGAATCTCTGAGCCACTATCCTAGTGGTGAATGTGGATGGTGGCTTGCTTTTCTCAAAGTAATCCCTACTTTTAAAGCAGAGCTCTGGGAGTGGTAGACTCTGGTCTTCCCAGCTTCCCTTGGCTTAAAATCTCTGCTTCATGCATGAGCTGGGGTAAAGATGATTGGGGGCCCTCACATTCTTAGCCTGCCTATCCTGAATAGAACTTCTTCCCTAAAGTGGGGACGGGTAGATGAAGACAGCTCCAGATTTCTGAGCCTTTCTTGCCTTTAATAAAAATTAGGCAACATGAAGGAGAGCTGAAAGGAGACAAAGTTCTGTGGTTTGGGCTGCATCTGCCTGGGGTAGAGCTCCCATCATGCTGAGCTCAGGGGTGAGAGAAAGGAGGTTGCCACAGATTCTCACTGTTTTATGATAATTTGTGCGTTTGCTCAAATAAATGTTTCCCTATTTTATTTATGCCTTTAGGACAATTCCCAGAGACTCTAAATAGTTGCTATCTTTTCTAATATTCAACAGGGATGGTTATTTCAACAAGGGGAGGCTCTGCACAGCCACTGTGCCACTTTTCCTGACAAACTTCTACAAGGTCACTAATTTTTTTTGAGTATTTGTTCTTTTCAGATACTAGTTTAATTTGTTTGTAAATAAATATAAAGTCTTCTGACATAACAGTAATACACTTATTTTACAGATAGAAAAACTGACACTTGCCCATAACTAGTAAGCTTTAGTGTTGGAATTTAAATCCAATTTGTCTCAGTCCAAAGTTCATGCCTTTAAACACTATGTTAATAACCAGAGCACAGAATGATGTCTAGAAGACTAGAACCTAGTCAGATTCCAAACATTAACTTCAGGACTGAGGCTTTAAGAGATAAAATCTTGGGCAAGTGGGGAATGGTATAACTAGGTAGAGAGAGAAGAAAATGGTTATTGGTAAGTAACCAAGAACACTCCACTCATTTTTACATTCTTGTCAGGGTTACCTGCTTCTAGCAATTGCTTTGGGCTTACTGAAGTGTAATAAAAAATATGCAAAGGCATGTAACTGATTATATAACAATTTTCAGATTCAACAAAGCTCTTCAAATGGCCTACTTGCCTGAAAATGACTGAGTATATTATAATCTGTACAGGAGAAGCTCTAATACAGCCCAAACTTTTCACTAGTAATGCAGCACTTAAGCCCATCCCTCAATTTCTGTAATTTCTTCATGTTATGCCAAATGATTGATTAGGATTTAGAGGGAAAAAAATTGAGAAACCCATAAACATTTAAGAAGGATTAATTTACAGATTAGGATATAGTTTCTTCACTATCAGCTCTAGAGTAAATTAGCATCTGAACATTTTGAGACATGATTTTCACCCACTGACCACACACCAACTCCAATGACAGAGTTGGCATCTGAAACTAGATCATGAAATAAAGAGTATTTTCCATTGGGACAGATTCAATGGTGATTCATATTTTATGCTATACTATTACTTTTGGATTCCTTTTAAATCAAATATTACAATAGACTTCTAATCACTCCCTCAGAACCCTTTCAGCAACTATTATCAGGGCCTAAAACCAGGTACAAAAATATGAGCAATAATTTTACCTAAAATATAACAATAAAGCATGTGCTGGTTAGTTTGTTCGCTTTCGCATGAGTACTGCATTTAGTAAGGTTGCTCTTGACCAACATGGGTTTCAACTATGCAGGTCCACTTATACACAATTTTTTTAGATGTAGTAGAGTATTGTAAATGTATTTTTTCTAGCTTATGATTCTCTTAATAACTTTTTTGTCTAACTTACTTTGTTATAAGAGAACACTAAAAGTACAGTATATAACACATATAACATACACAGTGTGTTAATCGACTGTTTATGTTATTAGTCAAGCTTCTGATCAACAATAGGCTATTACCAGATTTTGGGGAGTCAAAAGTTATATGTAGATTTTTCAACAGCATGGGTAGTCAAGTGCTGCTAACCCCCATGTAGTTCAAGGGTCAACTGTACAGTGCAAAATATTTAAACTGTACCCCTGGAGAAATTTCTACTCTAGAATACAATCCAAAATGACACTCTGATACAGAGTAATGGTAGTAAGGATGGATAACAATGATCTTTACTGCCTTTTTCATGTACAAGCTACTGTATTGTGGACATAATGTCTGATCCTCAAAACAATATCATGAGCTTGATACCTGATATTCTCCTTTTGCAGATGTGAAACTAAGATGCCAAAATCAGTGAGTGGCAGGGCCAAGTGTCAGAGCTCCTGTTTCCTCTGTCCACGTCTCTGGTTCACAGTAGCAGATGACATGCTGGGTTGCCTTAAAGTGACTTAGAGTACTTGTTTCTCTTCCTTTTAACAGTGATACTGTTACATAAAGTAAGCACTCTTTAATAGGTGGTTAAACGAAGAGGAGGAGCATCTGGGTGGCTCAGTCCATCAAGTGTCTGACTTTGGCTCAAGTCATGATCTCACGGTTCGTGAGCTCAAGCCCTGCTTTGGGCTCTGTGGTGACAGCTCAGAGCCCGGAGCCTACTTCAGATTCTGTGTCCCCCTCTCTCTCTCTGCCCCTCCCTCACTCACTTTCTGTCTCTGTCTCTGAATCTCTCTCAAAAATAAAAATAAAACGTTTTTAAAAAGAAAGGGCAAGTAACTTATTTTCTATGGACAAGGGGGAAAAAGCACTCTATCCCAACCCCTTTGTGCAAAACAACTGTGTGTCTTATTACAAAGGCAATAACAAGAGGCTTTTCCTTGGCTGCCTAAGTCCTCATACTAACATCCTGCCAAAAGCCAGAGGATGAGGAGTGGTTCTGAGGAGGGATGTAATAGCGCTGCAGGGCCAGTCTACTAGGGCTGAGACTGTTTATGGGGCTCCCCTCAATTGCTTATTATAAAAGCAAACTGGACTCTGTTTCCTTAATGCAATTATATCAGAAATTACAGAAGCTTTTGTTGACCTTTCTAGGTTATCTGACTTAAGGAAAAAAAGTCTGATAAATAAGAACTTTGTGTGTGTGTGTGTGTGTGTGTGTGTGTGTGTGTGTGTGTTGGGGTTTTCTTAGCAGTCCAGCATTAACTTGGCTTAGAATAGCTTTTTCACAACAACCTATTCACCTATTCAGTAATTTATGGTTGGCAAATTGATGGCTATTATGAACTGCTTTTTCTTCTCAAAATTCATATGTTGCAGCCCTTGTACCCAATGTAAGTGTATTTAGATATAGGGTTTAAGGAAACAATAAGTTAAATGAGATCATAAGGATGGGGCCCTAATGTGATAAGACTGAAGCCCTTATAAAAAGGGGAAGACACATCAGAAATCTCTCTCTGTCTCTCTTTCTCTTTTCCTTTCTCTACATGTATGGACAAATAAGAAGGTGGCTGTCTACAAGCCAAGAAAAGAAACCTCATCAGAAATCAAACCTGCCAGCCTCTTGATCTTGGACTTCCTGCTCCAGAACTGTGAGAAAATAAATTTCTGTTGCTTAAGCCACCCAGTCTGTGGTATTTTGTTATGGTCACCCTAGCTGAATAATATGATAACTGAGGGCAGATTTAAGCTTACAGAAATTCATTGTTGTTTGTTTTGCTAGCATTAATAATAAAGATAATAGTAATAATAATTTGCATATAAATGCTTTTAGACCCAAGGTCGATAACAAATTCTATATTTTAAAACACTTCAGCTTCTTCCTACTTTGTGAGTGTAAGAAGTCATATGAATCTATAATCTCTGAATGCAAAATACTGCAACTACTTTCAAAGGGAGTAAAAAGGTTTACACAACCTCTACTTAATTTGTCTTGGTATCTGTCTGATTCCAATGAAGGAAAAATAAAAACAATTGATTATTTGAAAGAAATAATTATAATATGAGAGAGAAAGACTAATGTAGGTTTACTCTTCAGAAAAAGCTTCATAGAAGTGGTAGCTCTTCAGCTAACTATCAAAGTATTAAAAAGGTGAAATTAGGGTGATTCACAGTCATCCATAAGGTATGTTCCTTACCGAAGAAAATTCCCTTTACCTATTAGAAATTTAAATATAATCAAAAATAAAATTGATACAGTTGGAATAAAAAGAAATATTTTACCTGCATGCATACACCTTTAAAAAGTGCACTTTTCAACTTCCTTTGGATTGTAATTACCTAAGAATAAAACAGAGCACTAACTTGGACGTCTTTTAATAGAGGTAATCTACAACCATCAAAACTCCAGACACAGTACAGTACGATTAAAAGAGCCATCTAGGCTTGTCTAAGAATTAGAGCTTTTAATTGCCTTTTTAACTCCTGCTTGGACTTGGACAAGCTGAACTTTCTCAAGGCATAAGCTGTTACCACCACAAGTCGACCTGCCTTTCTTTATTTGATAAAACTATCATTTATGAGAAGTGAGTGGAT